>LIEC01011480.1:0-58900 GCA_001925005.1 Drosera capensis | reverse complement strand
CCCCCCCCTCTCCTCTTCTGTATATGTTGAATGGTACGTAAGAGTAACAAATGGAATGTCGGTATTCTATCCTTCGGCTCAATCATAAAAACAGAAATATCCCTTCTCGATAGAGTCAATAAAATCTAAAATTCTGTACATTTTTCGTGTTCGTTTTGTTAAAGTGTTGCCTTTATGTTGCATTCATTTCAGAGTTGAATGGGATTTTGACACAACAGAGAGCAAAACTTCGAAGGGAATGAAAAAAACATAGCTATGCATAGATCTAAACATGATTTCGGAATTGACGGTTTCGATTCAAAATCGACGTTTTAAGTGAAATTTGATTTCGTTTTAAGTTGATCATGATTTCTTTATGTTTTTATATAGAATTTGTTCGTACGATGCAAACCAAATAATTCTTAATTTAAAGAAAAATATAACTACAATATAATATAAAGCAAAAAATGACAAAACATATATTCTTATTAAAAAGTTATGATTAACATACATCTTAAGATATGATCCAATATGAACGAAAACTAGACGGATGAAAATATAAGATATTTTAATTAAATGGACATAACAAAGAATGAATCTGAAGACATGAATTATATAAATAAAAACATTACGGAAAATACTCCGACATTTTAACGAAAAAATAGACTAGCAGGTTCGATTCCGGGTTCAAAACCGAACCGCGTCAGGTCTAGCTACGCAACAGGTAACAATGACACTATTCTATCATAGACTATAGTAATACCAAAAGCTCAAGATTAAATAATATGTAAACTCATCTCTTGTCAACGTTCACACGCTGATTCGCAAAAAACTTAATCCTCAGCGGACTGAGAGATTTATCCAGTGCACATCAGATGGTAGAGATGACAACTATAAAGATTGTATTAAGAACACTAGGCACGGTAAGTTCGTTTCCTCTTCTTTGCTTCCATAACTGAGCAAGAATCCGAAACAAGGTATACTTCACCTACGAGATCACGCACACTCTTTTCATGGCTCAATCCCATGTTTAACGAACTGGAAAAGTCCTAGGATTTGTGAGTTCTTAAAACACTCCGCGGTTTGCCATCAGCTACTTTCATCTGTTTTAGGTTTGATGCAATAAACACGAGAACCAAGGTGCTGCACTTCCAGTCCAGCATCATCGCAACCCTGAAAGAAGAGTGTCTCGTCCTCCTTCCCAATCCTGCGCCTCCAACTCATTAAGAATACTGGACAAGGAACCTGACCATCGCATTCAAAACCATAATTTAGAAAAAATTACTCATGGGATATTTCTAGAGTTGCATAATATATTAGCTAATCAAAATTTAAAGATCAGTTGCACCACTGTTTGCTCCCATTCCAGAAGGAGAAGTATCCATGCGCGGTTTGGAAGTAAAGGACTCGAGGAGGAAGCAGATGGTCCGTATCAAGCTCGGATATTGCTTCACATCTATAACCAACATATTCAGTGCACAATAAGCAAACAATTGCAGCTAAAAAGAAAAGGAAGAAAACCCTATGTGAAAAGAACAGGTTCCGAGGTCCAGGAAAAAGAGTTTTACACCCAAATAAGGCAGCACAACTCAGCTTCCCAAGTCACGATTGATTCTACAGGAAACAACACATCTGAGTACTCACACAATAAGATGTCACTAGCAATTATCAGGTCCCAGTCGGGTTGAGAGTTTGGGAAAGTTTCTCCCCATGTATCTGCCAAAAAGGAGACCTAAGTACTAGAAAGAACGAGGAATTGGATTACAGTATAAGCAAAACACTACAAAGCGACATGGTTTGAAAATGTGCCTGGATTCGATAAGCCATTAGAGAATAAACTCAATGGAAGGATGAAACACTTGTCCCATTAGCCAGGAAAGAAATGAGCAAGAAATATGAATCACATAAGATAGCTCCAGACGATTCCAATAGAAAAGCTAAAGAGATAGGAACATCAATGGTAAGAGAAGTTGGTGAACAAACAAAGTCCCTAGTTTAAGTACTCACGCCTAATATGAGGAAGGGCAGAGATGAGTCCATTGATTTTGCAGATATAACCGATATTCTCTTCAATCTCTTGATCATCATAGTCTGAGGTTGTGATATCAAGTTGCAATGACCTGAGAAAAATAGCCGAAGCTCCTGTGCCGCTGCAATTAGAAGCCATTGTACACATGAGCCAAGATACAAATTATGCAAATAAGTAAAAATTGCTGAATACATAGAAAAGGAAGGAATCATCTCCAATTTCACATTCCACAGACATCATGTGCCATTCTATAACTCCAAATACATCAGCAAACAAAATCAGAAAGTACAAGCAATTACTGAATTGCATAAGCTCAAGGTGCCAGCACCCAAGAAGCTTAATTAATAGGGATAGGACTATTGGGTTGAATCAAATTAAACAAGTTTAAGCTGATCCACAAACAAGCAAAAGTTGCATGCCTCCCCAACTCAATTACCCGTTTTCCTTCAATCCATGACTTGAGTTGAATCAACCATTCTGCAAATGCAAATGTACCCGGCCAAAGTAGATTGGCATTGAGCTGATGGAAAGAGAATTCACGAATCGTGATTTCCTGCTACATCCAAACCAAGAACAGGAAAATGTTTAGATCAACCTTGCACATCTGCCAAGGATAGATTCACAGGAAAAGAGCTTTGACTGACCATTCCAGGGAAGCTCTGATTTCTTTCAACATAATTTTCGGTTACATCATCAGATCCTGGAACCCAAACGATAAGAGTTCGATTTTCCCGCATAAATACAGGTAATCTAGCACCAAAAAAAAATGATAGATGGAAGGGGAGGGAAGTACCCAAAGAGTCGTCATCACTATCAACGAAAATAGATGATGGAGAGAAAAGGGCAATGTCCATAGCTCTTTTCTTCAAGTATACAGTGAAGCCGATACCGAATTCAAGTTCGCTTTGTGAATACAAGTCCAAGGAGTACTTTCTCACTTCTCAATCCTATCCAAAAGATAACCACCAACATAACTGTTCGTCAGAAACACTCGGAAGAAATGGCTAAAGGAGAATTGGATGATAGTATTTCTCTGTGTAATGGATGCTTTTTCCAGATTAAAAATCTATCTTCTTAAAAGATGAACAAAATCTCGCTAAGGGGGTATGCATAATTATAGATTGTCGATTGTGATATAGACCTTAAAAGATTTTCTCACTCCTCAGCCTAACCATGCTAAATCCCGAGCTCATGCAGTCGCAATCATTTTTAACAGAACACTGAGTTATTCCCTTCATACCTAGCAACAATCTGAAATCTTCTCGATGTGTCAAAACTCTTAATATCAATGCCAAATTCAGCAATAACAACAGCCCAGTTCTTTCCGGCATAGATAGGGTTTGGGCAATGTCAAATTGGATCTCCCAAATGAAACAATAGAGATTCAGTGCATTTCAAGGTTATTGTACAGTGGATAATGGAGCACAAATTGTCAACCAAAATCAATATCCTAAAATCTCAATTACAAAACAAATAACACTAATCTCAATTAACAGTTTTCGATTGCAAACCCTAAAGGATACCAAGCACAATATGCCAACATGACTGTGATGAAGAGCAAGAGAGACTCACGGATGCGAAGTGGATAATGCAAGAGAACGGCGAGTTTGCCGGCGGAGGAGGTGGCGTTGCCGGGGGCGCGGCGCGGCGAAGGTTAGTACTGTGTGCGCTTATAAACTATTGTAACTATTGGAGCTATTTTTTTTTCTGATGTATGGACTATTTTTTTTTGATATGGAACTATTTGATACAATGTCACGATAGTTTATTTCTTTCTTGATCGAAAATTGCAAATGCTATAACGAACTTATGGTATTATGTCATGATATTTTTCGAGAGAGTTGAATTGATATATGATGAAGAAGGAAACATTATTCCTTCTTTGTTACTGAATCCGTAACAATCATAGACACGATTAGGATTTAGACGTGTATACTTGTATGTAGAGATGCTGGAATCGTTATTAGATTGTTTGAATAAGTCACAATGCTTTTACTGCTAACATGATCCATTCAAAATGTGCATATACAATGATCTGTAGTCTTGTGTAGACATGCTATAAGGGTCATGTCTCCGACTTTACATGGCAGGGAATAAACAAAGTTCTTTGAAAATAGCTTTCAAATGTCGCAGAACATATCACCACGAATAAATTTTATTTAGCAATTGAAAGTTCTAATCAGATCCTATAACAGTCACTCCTATCATCACCCTGACAAGACATATACAAAGCACAACAGCCAACATATCTTAACATTGATATCTAATCGTCTATATCTCCTTCATATGAAAGGGAAGGAGAATAAGACGAGGACGACGACTAGGAGGGCGATAACTGCATAAACGTCTTATGAAGTTGAGAAGACGGCCACGCTAATCTGTTTTGGTTCCAGTTTCTGCTCTTTGCGTAGGCGTCGAAGAAGTCCTTGTTCTCTTTTTCCAATTCCTTCCACACTGCATTGCATATCCCATTCTACATTGTCATTGTAAGATAAAAAACCATTGACAGTAGTGAGCAATTGTATATATACATATCGATGTATGGTTAATCAGTACGTCTCACATGGAGTACTATATTAGAAAACATTGACCTGTCTTTACTGTGACACCACGGAGACCAAGTTACAAGATAGACGAAACTCACGTAATCATATTGATCCATGTGGTCGACCCTATGTTATTCATCGATCAAACCTCATACCTCGACGTAAAACAGAGAAAGAAAGGACGAACTCGGCATGTTCGCCAAGATAACACAGCGAATGAAGCTTTTAACATGTGTTGGAAAACAGAGGCATGTTAATTAAAGACTAGTAGTTATTGTAACGAATGCGACTAACCAGTAGAGGTAATGACAGGCTTGATGTTGGCATGTTTGGACAGAGCCTCCATGCATTCTTCCATGCTCATATTGAACACTATGCATTCCCCTATCAGATGTTGTACCTGCACCAGCAAACCCCAAAACAAAAATAGATACTTAGACCTATATGTTATCAGCATTATCAGGAACCTGAAGTTGGGCCACTTTAATCCAAGTAATAGACAAAAACCTTATACCACCCTGTAAATCCAATCCCAATTATTGATAAAACTTTGATACAACTCATCATAGTTGTATAAAGGCGACATCATAATCATGGTCAACGGTCAATGGGAATCCGCAGGTTTGATAGTATCAAAAAACTAATACTGGTTTCAAGTTTTATAAGTACTTCCACAAGATTAGAATACTTAAGAAGTCGTAAAAAAATCGAACATACATATGAGATTAGATGTAGGAAAGACGCCAAATAGAACGAATCCTAAACGAATATATGCGAATGAACCAGTAACTGACTATTCCTAAGTTTTAAGTTGTGCACGTCTTCTTATTCGGACATTTCTATTGAAACGTGTAGTACTACCGTGATCATGATCTATACTCCTAACTAAGTGTTCTATGCGGATCAACGGTCCCTTCGTGACATAAACATACAAACTCCTCTCCATCTGTTATTCCCTTCAATATCTACACCATGTTATTCAAGAACTATATCTATACTAGGACACATATATAGTGATATACACCAAGACAGATTGGTAAAGAGCAATACAATAAACATCAATCCTGATGTGGCTAAGCTTTAAGGTAAAAATAAATAAATAAATACAAATATGCTCTTTTTGATTGAGCATTCGCAAATAGTTATATCAAACCAATAATATATAATCCCTCTGTAACAGTGTATCCGGATACTGTAAAATTTGACGTGTGGAACGACGATTAAATATAATTTTTAAAAAAATTTAAAATGAAATGTCAATAATTGTGTAAGTTACGTACTTCAATCTAATATATTTTACGGGACGATTAGACATAATTTGATATAAAAAATGAGACTTATATTCTTATATATATAATAATATAAAACACGTATATATGTTGTATCTTTAGTAGGACGGAGGAAATATAAACATGTCTAAGTGAAAAACTACGATTCAAATTGAGATGCATGTCATAGCGAGATCTCGAATAAAAATCGAAAAACTCGAAAGAAATCGAAACGTGGCACACCATATGAATATATGAAGCAGAGGACTCAGCCATGCTTGAGGTATGATGAAATACTTCCTCTGCTCTCCTCTACTTTCCCCTCTGTCTACTCAGATGGAGGAAAAATACCAAATGAAGAAGGAAAGAAAAAACACAGAGCACCAGAATTTAAATACCAAGAAATGACCAAAAAAAGGGATTAAATTTAATAGTAACATATCAAATGCATAACACATAGATTTTGAATTAAAATAGGGAGCAAAATGGAAAGCGAGCAGGGAGCATGTGGGGATTGGTGGGTCCCACTTGCCCACGTGCCAGGAGCTCAGTTATTGGTGGAGAGGAGATTACACCCACGCCAGATTCTATAATGCAGACAAAAGCCCAAATCCCTGGCCCAACGGGCTGAGAGTTACCTAAATGTACAAATAATGCACTACATTGCTTCTCATCATCGACTAAAACCAAATTGTGCATGCTTTTAGAAGCCGTTGAATAGGGATCCTTGGGCGTAAGTATTATAGTCACTTTTGACAAAATGAACCGACGGCGAGGGGAACAGTGGGGTTTCCAACTTTGAGGGAGAGAAGATTGCCAATGATAACATGGGATGGAAAGTATCTTCAACATGTTCTTAGTTCTAGGAGTTGTTTGTCTTGACCGTAGATCATCCATCGACTTCATATAAAGCGACATCAATGTTGCATGTTTTCTAAACCCATATTCACATACGCCATCATCTTATGGGTATATATGTTTTCTACATAGCTGACGGAGGAGTGACTAATGGCATGGTGTCCGCCAGATTCTCAGTACTAGCCATAAAAAATGCAGTTAGAAACTAGATTAGATATGCTGTCTAAAACTCCTGAAGCAGTTTCAACTTTCAAAGGCTCAAGGCAAAAATTTCAGTGTATATATAGCGCAGCTTGTACACAAGAATAGATAACATACCTTGTATATCTGCAACTATAGCATCCTGTGTCATTCAAAAGTATGAGACACAGTCTCAGTGATAAGAGTTCAAATCTTGATGGACCTGATGAACTTCTGTGTTGAATTAATCCGTTGACAGCCGAGCGATGTTGGCATCATCCTTTTAGCTTCCATAATTGAAACCCCCTGAAAAACAGTAAATCAGAGATCATAGCATTGGAGTTTGAACAAAATGAAATTGCAGCAAGAGTGAAGATCATGAGAGTGGAAGGACCTGTTAGCTTCTTCCAAGTATCCACAGGTGTCGGAACATCTTGGTTGAATTTGTTCATCAGAACTCGCGTGTTTGATAAGTGCAATGTTCAAAGTATACCTCCAACTCCAAGATCATGTTAATATCTTCCTTGTCACGATGGTTCTGGTCCAAGGTCACAAACTTATGGATTTGGCTGCCGATCTCTATCCAACTGAATCCTGGAACTCTCTTCATCCCTTTTTCTCTCATCCGTCTCCTGACCATAGACATGGTTTCTCATCTCCCAGCTGAAGAATGTGCGTTACAGATCATAACATGATGGCACATCTTGAGGATCCAGTGCCAGGATCCTGCGAGCCGCATACTCTCCAAGCTCCGTGTTCGAATGAATCTGAGAACCTCCAAGCAATGCTTTCCAGAACCCAACCGGATCAAATGGCAATTCACTAAGGAACCTCTCAGCTTCACTGAATCTCCCTGATCGGGAGAGCAAATCAACCATACAAGCATAGTGTGCCGAGTCTACCATATTCTGGTATTTGAGTTTCACCATGTTGAAGTAAACGAGCCCCTCTTGGACCCAACCAGCGTGGTTGTATGCCCAAAGAAGAACTAAGATCGTTACTCAGTTGGGTTGGAAGCCGTTCTCCTGCATCTTTTCGAAGAGTTCCATCGCCAAAGCATAGCCAGATGCCAAAGCATTCCAGGACAACAGTTCTATCAGTAAGTTTGTCGAAGATTAGGCGACTATCCTCAACACTTCCACATTTCGCATAAAATGTGATCAGAGCATTACCAACAGAGGAACTAATTTTGCCCAAGTACTTCACTGCAGAAGCATGAAGACTCCTACCTATTCCAAGCGTAGCAATATTCGCAGCTGCAATACACAGGGAAAAGTGACATGATCAGGCAAAACACCATCCTTCAACATCTGAACGAACAGATTCACTCATTCTCACCCGTCTGACTAAACCTGCCAATCATCGCATTCCAAGTAACCACATTCCTCTCGGGGATCCCCTCAAACATCTCACGAGCTTCATCTCACCTCTCATTCTTCATATGCTTTCATAACAATGAAGTCCAAGAAACCACATTCGGCGCATGGCTATCCTCAAAAGCCCCGCACGTTTTTTTTTCTTTTTTAAAAAAAACAAACAATCATCAAATCAAACCATTACATTCTGGAAAAAAAAAATCATCAAACTATTCCTTTTTCAATCAGCCTAATCATTTGATTTGATGATCGATTGATAAAAAAATCTTTTTATATTTCATTCGTTCCAATTTATCTATCGTTTGGGGAGTTGAAGGAGTTCCAAATATATGTTGTTTGAGATAATCTATGAAAAAAATAAAACTTCTTATCAATTATATCCATACATTTATTACTATTAATATTTTGACTCATTCAATGTAATCCTTAAATAACTAATCATTAATAAAGATAAAGATAAAATTTTCTTATTTCATTAAGATGTGTAATTAAGTTTTCTTAATATGCGTGTTTTGATCTAAACGACAGATAAATTGAAACGATAGGATATGACTTATTGGTAAATTAGTTTTAAAAAATTTACCTATGTGTAATTCTCTCTTGACAAAACTTACAAGCATAAGTCAAATGAAAAGATTAAAATTCACGTCCATAGTAAAGAAATGTCAACAATACGATTTTAGCTTAAGTAGACACTTTCGTTTACATTGTTAAATTCTTGAAGTAAAGCAAATCATCTACGGAAAGTTTTCGCTTAAGTTTCTAAAAGAAAATCTCGAAAAATTTTACTTTAGTCAATCAAATAACCCGCAAACACAAAGAATCTTTTAAATCAACTTTCGCTGACAGACTCACCATCACAAAGTAGCTTCGCACTTAACAGATTTTGATCCCTTGACCTCTCCTCTCCTCTCTTAAGTTTATAATGAAGGAAAACAAATTTTTATAAAAAGATTGTATCTTGTCCTAAATCAGTGGAACTAATGAATAGAAAGGAAAATGAAAACACAAGAACAAATGTACAATTTGTATTGACTTTTCTGAATGATAATATGGAAGATTTGATTGGCTTAATTGTTTCTTTCTTTTCAATATATTTAATTTTGAATGTTTCAACTGTAATTCAATTCTTCATTTTTAAATTTTTCTTCAATTTTTTTGCTTAACCAAAATATCTACTCCTAATAAATCACCTATTAGTGAGAAGCAATTTAAGAATTTATAGAGGGGGTTGATATCAGCCCCATAGGGTTTAGGGTTTGGTGTTTAGGATTTAGAGGTTAGAGTTTAGGGTTTGGGTTTCATTCAAATTATAACTTTTCCTTATTTATCAATTTTTTTCATATAAAAATATCAAAATACCTCTATTTTATATCATATGAGCTCACCCACCATCATTTCTCTTTTTTTTCTTTTTTTTTATCTCACATACTCATAGTGATAAAATTGGTATTCCTTATTAATTCAACACACACATAAATTATCGTGTTGGATCAAATCATTGTAATTTGAATAGGACGGAGCGAGTAATATTTAAGAATTTGGGGGTTTCCGCTGTTCCATTCAAATTACAATATTTTTTTATCGTTCCATTCAAATTATAATTTTTTCTTATTTATCAATTTTTTTTCATACAAAAATATCAAAGTACTTCTGCTTTATATCACATGAACACACCCACCATCGTTTTTTTCTCATTCTTTTATCTCACGCACTCATAAGGACAAAACCGACATTCCTTATTAATTCAACACACATATAAATTATTATGTCGGATCAAACCGTTGTAATTTAAATTGGATGGAGAGAGTTATTTAAGAATTTGGGGGGTTTTCTTCGTCTAATTCAAATTACAATATTTTTTTGTATCGTTCCATTCAAATTATAACTTTTTCTTATTTATCAATTTTTTTCATACAAAAATATTAAAATATCCCTATTTTATATCACATGAACCTTTCCTGATTCCTTTACCTCATACCTCACAAGATAACTATATCCAAATGTGGCTCAGATCTTCAAGATAACTATAAAAGTTCTGAAAGATAACTATAAAAGTTTGCATTTTTATTTTACAGATGAAACCTAACAACGCGCCAATCATCCATCCAAATGACAATATGCTATCTAAGATATTTCAACCATGGTCAGGGAATTGGAGGATGACACAGTTTGCTAGCGTTACCGTGTGACGTTACCATTTAAAACTGATTGTTATAGAAATTTGTGATTTCATAATCTCCAATGATATTGTTCTTATAACTTTCGGAAGATGCTCTTATGCATAATTTTTAATGGCAGTATTCCGCTATAAGATATATCGATCAAAAGAGTGAAACAAAAGGACAACATGCGACAATCAACGTTTGGCAGCCTTCATTGAGCCGCAAATTACGAGATTTCAGCCTTACTCAAATATGGCTCTTGGCAATCAACGGATCCAACTTGGAGACCATAGAAGTCGGATGGCAGGTGAGTCGTGCTTCTAATTTAGTTGGATCGAACCGAAATGTTGAAATTAATTATGAGAATGATAGGTTTTGTGAGATATATGTAATATGTAATGCAAAGCGTGTATATATATATATATATATGAAGACAATCTTCTTGTAATAATACCAATATACTTTCGACATTACGTATACGCATAACATATTACGTACCAAACTTTCGTTCTCGTGTTCTTGTAATATGTATTCAGTCCTCTTCATTCTAGTAAACATAATTAAAGCCATAACAAAAGGGACCTTTCCATTTCATTAACCGTTGTCTCTACCTAAAACAGGCATTTTAGGTAGCCTTGAGATCATAGTAGAAAGCACGCGGTGAATATGAAAGTCATGACATTCCACTAATTCTTATAAATATTCTCTGGATCCAGCAAAAGCAGCTAAAAATCCTTTATTAACATGCGCATCGCCTTGTTTAATCATTGACCTTAATTGGAATGACTACAAATTAATAACGACAGTATTATGTTATAGCTTGGTCCAATGTTTAATTATGCTTAATCAATCGAGTAGCTTGTTTTATTCGTGGGTAATTATGATTTTTGGCACGCACGACATGTGTAACCTCTCAAATTATAAAAACCTAGCTATGATTATACACCTATTGATTATCCTTGTATTGTGAACCAGGAAAAGGTTCGAGTTGAAATCTGGAAAAAATAGCTAGATCGTCGACTTTAACACATTTGAGTAATTAATTATACTCTTAAGCATGGTTGGGTCGGCGATCAAATATCTGTCGCGGTTTCTGTCACGTAAGTTGGATTGTTTGGACGATACGATTGGTATGTCTCAATTTTATTGAAACCTATGCTTAAAAAACAAGGACTGTGGTACAAGATGGTAGTGCATCATTTTAATTAGACGAGAAGTCGTTACACTATGAATAGCTAGATGCAAAAAAAAAATGATTTATTAAAATGATTCGAACAATCATGGTTGTAATTTACATAGTTTACAAAAAGCATGTTAGCCTAAAAAGTTGGCGGATAAACGAAACGTATGTCCAACAAATTTTCCTCATTCGACTAGTGATGCTTCCGCATAACTTCTTGTTACGAGTACAACTCTACATTTTTAGAAGGAATTTGTAGTGTCCAAGTTCTCATTATGATCATTATCATGTCTTGCCTTTTCCTTTTAGATGTGTATCAGCTTCACCTTACGTTTAGTATAGTATGTTTTTGTGGTTCATGTATTCTTTTATTTTGTATGGTATATTGTATCGTGTGATTGCTAGCTAGCCGGGCTTATACAATGTTATGTCGATTCTTTGTGACAAAACTTATGCACCTTCGAATAAAAGAACCAATGAAGTGGTTGATTTGGTAACCGATCGTGTGTGAAAAAATTCAATTTTATTTCGATCAAAGTGTTTAGATCTGGATCGAGCTAAAGACGTGAAAATATATAAGGTTTTATTTGACGTCTGGAACTTTGGATCTCACCGACAAATTCTTACAGAACACCAGAGTTTATAGTTTCCTCACAGAATAACTACTCTATCGGAAGGGAATTCACACCGATAAATGTCGAGAAGATATTTCAAGGATTGAGATGGAACTATACAGAATATTCTCGACAAACTTAGGATACCAAAAAAATAAACGTCTCCAATATTTTTCAATTTTTGTGAGCCAAGAAAAGTACAGTTGACTACAACCAAGCAATTGATCAGAGGAGTTCAATTTTCGACCAATTTTTATTCTTTTTAACGATAAGATCAAATCCAATTCTATGATGCAAACGAGTCGTCGTCTTCAAATCTCACCGACGAACAGTCAACCAAGATGACCGTTAGCAAACTGTCACTGTCCAGATCACGGCCAATGGGGATGCGACACGTGGATCAATTCAAATTCCGCCCGTAGTTGGCACCTGGGAGTATCTTCTAGATTCTGTCCGCATAATTGTTTGCTTTCTTGCTACTGCTAAAAAGAGAAAGCGAAAGTGAAATTTAAAATATGGCTTGTCTATCGAAAAAGTGTATGTGTCCTTGCCACGATGGATAGATATGAAGGGACATTGAATTGATTAATAAAGCCTCAATTCCAGTAATATCCAAATCTACCAAAGTGTTTTTTGAATTCATTCTAAATTAATATTGTATTAACAAGATTTGAATTTTTTTACATAATTATTGAACAAGATTTGAATTCATTGTGTGGAGATTTACTTACATTATGGTGGTAATACTAATTACTAACTTTAGCATTACATGAAGTTTCAATATTCCTGAATCTCGTACACAACATATGTTCTAATGCACAAACACATTAATACTTCATCAGATCCATCACGCCAATGAAGTTCATGATGTGGCAATAAATAAGAAGAAAGAATCGTCATTTGGATGAAGCTCGTGAACAATTGTCACGATTTGTTATGTTATCAATTTGAGAAATCGATTTTATTAAAAATATTAATTAATGTTAAAATTTCAAAAATATAAACTTAATAACAAATCAAATAACAACCAACAAAATATCACAATATTTATCAACAATTCTTATTGTCAACAAAAAAAAAAGAATAATTCAACACGAAAATATGAACACCCCTACCCTACCATACAAAATTTTCCAATCAAATTCCGATATTGACCGATTAACATTCCTCCAATGCAACTTTTCCTCTCATTTCCTTTCCCTTTAAAAACCAACTCACCCTCGATGGTCAGAGAGCGGGAATGCGTGAACATTCAGCTCTGTGTATTCTCTCTCTCTTCGACTTCGTTTCCTCTAGGGTTCCTCACTTCATCCTCACGCGATTCCTGTGACCTGCGATTCCTCGAGAGCTAATCTCATTTCGTCTCTGTTACCAGTCATCAGGTACGGTTTCGTTTCGATTTCGTATCGGATTTACTCGATCACGTGTTTTGCTGCGATTTGGTGTTGGTTTGGGGGAGAATGGTGGAGATTTGACTGATTTGGGGGCGGATTTGTGGTTGAGTTGTGTGTGAGTTTGATTTAGGGACGAATCTGTGCCGTTTTGCGATATTTAAGTGTCGGTTACAGTATTGGTTGAATATGTGAGGGTTTTGCGCGACTTTGTGGAGATTGCGGTGGAGGCGGTTGTCTAGTTGCTCGAATCGGATTTCATTGAGGGGGTCGATTGAGGTGATAGGGCGTAATATTGAGGACAGAGCGTTTTGATTTGTGTATAGCTTGCTTAATACGTAGTGCAGTTTAGATTTCTGATGATGAGATTCAGTTTACAGGTGGGATTTGGTGTCTGAGTTTTAGTATTAGATCTGGTTTGGGTTTGACTAAGTTTGTTTTACGTGATTTCAACCTCGGATTCCTCATAACATAAGGAATCCATTGCTCTTGAGATCTTTCTGATCCATTTGAGGTGATATTGAACTCCAAATCTGCTCCAAACATATCAATTCGTTGAATTTATGTGTTTGTGAACTCGAGATTTGGAGGGCTATTGTGCTTGTGAATGGTATGGTAATAGGAAGAATTACTAAAACTATATGCCTATGCTTTTGTGTATGATATATTAGGCTTCGGATTTACATTTTGTTACGGACATCAAGTTATAGTTCTGCAATCTGATAAAATTCATACTTATATGCTTGAAATAGTTCTTCTGGTAACATTATGTGGAGTTGTAGTTTGTTGACATGAGTTATCGTTTCAGTTCGAAAACATGGTTCCACCAATTGATACCCCGGAAAAAACTTTCCACTCAAGCCACTCGCATCCTCCTCTCAATGAGAGAATACTCTCTTCCATGACGAGGAGATCGGTTGCTGCACACCCTTGGCATGATCTTGAGATGGGTATGTTAATGCTGCAATTGTTTATTTTTTTCTTTAGGCGTGGTGCCATTGGATTACCGACATTGACTTATTTTGCTTTTCTTGCTTTCCTTTCTTAATGTGGTGCAGGACCAGGAGCTCCTAAGCTGTTCAATTGTGTGAGAATCTTGAACTTAACTTCTTTGTTGTCCCTTGAGATTTTGATTGTAGAATAGGAGTTTCAGTAGTTATAGACAGTAGACTAGAGTGGTAACCCCATGATGAGAAAAAAGAAGGTTTTCCTTTTCATGTTTGAGCAATATATGTTTACCCCTTTTACGTGCCCGACCATTAAGTTTCTGTTTTTGCGTGACGGTGCATATTTTACTGAAACATTAGACATTAAAAGTTACCATTACCGTGATGATCAACTAGGCCTTAAGTCTCATGATGCGGCCAGGTGGTGGAAAGAAATGACGTTAAACTATTGAGCTAGCAGACAAGGATTGTTGGTGTGGATTGCTTAGGAGCTATTGCTTGGATGTTAATCCGTGGAATACATTATGTTTATCGTATATGATGGTTCTAAATATATCATTTCGTTGAAGATAATAGAAAGCAAAATGCTGCACCATAGGGAAATGAAGTTTGTCACTAGTATCAGGAGTTAACACTATGATATGGTTTTGTGCGGTGACTGCCACCATGGTTAAATTCGATTGATAAAAACCTGTGCAGGCCTTAAGTCTCATGATGTGGCCAGGTGGTGAAAAGAAATGTCGTTAAACTGTTGAGCTAGCAAACAAGGATTGTTGGTGTGGATTGCTTAGGAGCTATTTCTTGGATGTTAATCAGTGGAATATATTATGTTTATCGTATATGATGATTCTAAATATATCATTTCGTTGAAGATAATAGAAAGCAAAATGCTACACCATTGGAAAATGAAGTTTTTCACTAGTATCAGGAGTTAACACTATGATATGGCTTTGTGAGGTGACTGCCACCATGGCTAAATTCGACTGATAAAAACCTGTGCAGGTCATCGAGATACCTCGTGGAAGCAAAGTGAAGTATGAACTTGACAAGAAAACCGGTCTCATTATGGTAAAGCGGTGTGACCTCCTTTATTTATCACTGCTGTATATTCTATACATGTCATGAGATCTAAGAGGAGCCGACGTGTGCAGGTTGACCGTGTGCTTTATTCTTCGGTCGTGTATCCCCATAACTATGGTTTCATCCCGCGAACTCTGTGTGAGGACAATGATCCCATGGATGTCCTGGTCATTATGCAGGTATGGCTTGCTTTTGCGAAATCTATTTGTTGCATCCATTGCACTTGCAATTTGTTGTTTCTGGTAGCTTTAGATTAACCTGTATTCATTGTCTAGTCCCCATTACCAAAATGCTGGAGGTTTTCATCAATCAAGCAGCACTAGTTTCTTGAATAGGCTTTTAGACATTAGCTCAGTTTCAATGAAAGCTCATTTGATTCTCATGGAGGTCATAGCTTGTCAACGAATACGTAATCATTATGAAATCCTCCGGTATCAGTCATTTTCCCTTGGCGGCAGGATAAATCACTGACTTCAGTTGAGACTGAACCTGCATGGTGTGGTCTAATTCGTCTTTAGATTTGTCTGAGGGTACTCAGAGTAGAAGCGTAAAATGTAGCTTCTTAGTTCAAGTGGATTCTTGTAATTGGTTACTGGTAATGCTTGGCAGCTGGAATTGATACTTTGGTGCTGATTTCAGGAAGAGCATAATGTGCAAATTCTTGCTTGACTTTTCGACTTACCTGCTGATAGGCTCGTTTCTTTTATAAATTTGCAGGAGCCTGTTATTCCAGGGTGTTTCTTGCGCGCAAAAGCCATCGGACTCATGCCTATGATTGATCAGGTACAACTGTTATCATTTTAAATGCCAGTAGGCTAGAGTTAACATCTAGCAGAATCTAATTCTTCTTCTTTGACAGGGAGAAAAAGATGATAAGATCATTGCAGTTTGTGCTGATGATCCTGAGTACCGCCACTTCAATGATATCAAGGAACTCCCACCACATCGTTTGGCTGAAATTCGTCGTTTCTTTGAGGATTGTATCCTTTGCTGGTTTCATTTTTACTTCAGTCTTCTCATATATGTACAGAGACTGTACGTGCATCCTCGAAAATAGTTGCCATTGGGATTGCTTGAATGGGGTTTAATCTAGAAGCTGCTGCTTCTAGGCCACATCTTCCCCCATTCTTGTGAGGACGTGCATGTATTTCTGCACAGTAGTTCTATACTGGCTTGCTTGCGCCGAACGGGTTTACTCACCCGATGGCTTGCACACATGCTGGACTCCTTTGTCCGTTTTTCAAGATGGGCTGATGCCGGGAGCGTGCAGGTGCCACGGCACGCTACGAAAGCACACGCTTCCTCGCCGTAATTGTTGGAACAGCGCTCCCGGGCTCGACGAAGCCTGGAGATTCAGCCACCCCCTCATCCGCGCCTCAACAATGCCTTTCGGCCTCGTTGACCACCCATTGTCACGGCATCCGTTGCCCCGAGCTTCCCATTTGGGCCAACCGTGTCGAGACCTACGACACGGGAGGCCATACTCCACCAACACCTCCACGTAGGGGCGAGGTGTTAGGTGAACTTCTCTGCTCTCTTCTCGTGTTTCTTTTTCGCCTTCCGCTACTCCTTTTTATTTATTTTCAAGGCGCTGCTTCCTTAACCATCTACCAGATAAGAAAAACGAAAACAAGAAAGTTGATGTTGATGATTTTCTGCCAGCAGCTAGCGCTCATGAGGCAATCCAACATTCCATGTAAGTGCCAAAACAATCATCGACTATACCATCGAGAACAAGAATAAGACCTGATTATTCGCTTGCAGATCAAGATGTTTCTGAGTGTTCGACGGAGTATTTGATGTTGAAAGCCTAATCATTTGGTTAAGGTTGGTACTATAGTTCTGAACTCTGTTTTCTACTTTCTTGAAATGCAGTGATCTCTATGCCGACTACATCGTGGAGACCTTGAGGCGTTAGTCTGCTCGTCGGGGGCATACTCGGAGATGTTTGCTAAACATAAGGGCATTACATCACATTTCCTGTCGAAAGAAATACTGTTGTGAAAGGAGATTTGTTGTCGCTCCATTTGCTGTATCAAAGACACGCTTCGCTTGCTTGAATGCTCATATCTACTGCTTTTTCGACTCCTTGAGTCATATAAACAGACGATAACTATAGCCTGTGGGAACCAAGAAAATTTGTATGGGTCTGATGATTGTCTTGAGCTTTGTTCATTCATTTTGCTCACTTTGTATCTGTTGTTTAATTCTTCAAACGCCCATCTATCTTCGATTGTATAATATCAATTATCGGCCCTCCCATTGTTATACTAGTCGATGTCAACATTTCAAAAACAATAATATTGTCTTTGTGTTGCATGAAAAATTATAATGAAATAGTAACTTTAAATGATTTATGTTATAAAGAAATTGATGGATTAATTTTTCATAAATTTGTATTTTAAAAGAATTTTTGTTTTTCACTTTATGGTTTTGTTTTTTATATCATAAAAATAATTTATTTTTTATTATATTTTAAATAGGTAATGTTTGAATTTTTTGATTTTTGTTTTATTTTTTGTCTTTTTAATTTAGTAAATAATCTTCATAAATATTTTATTTTATTTTTGTGTTTTAAATCATCAATCTAATTATTTGTTTGTAAAGATATTGTATAGAAGATCAAGGAGAATTCTTCATATTACATTTAATAAAATTTAGGTTACACGTGAGAGGAGGAATTGCGATACTCTTTTAATTTCGATTTATTAAGATATATGTTACATTATAATTCATTTAATAGGTTTTAATTTTTTTAAATGATATTTTTTAAAATGATAATAATGTCATGTCATATCATTTTCTGTTTGCCACTAAAATAGATTAGATTTTAATTTAATTTAAATTTATTTTTATTAATAATATCTTTTTAAAATGACAATAACGTTTTGTCATATCGTTTGTCGTTAAAAAAACTGGATAATATAATATATATTATAATACTGACTCGCTCGTTACACGTGGTGAATAAAAATAATATGGCCAATTAGTATTAAACATATCGATATAGATAAAGATATATTGTACGTGATAGGAAAAAAATTATTATTTCATTATACTAAAATATCATTTAGTATAAAAAATTGATAGTATTTCATATAATTATCTCTTTTTAAATAACAGAATTTTAGGAGGATGAGAGAAACGCACGTCTTCAAATTAACAATAATTGTTAATTCGTTTTAATTTTATAAGTTATTTTAAAAAATGAAAATAATGTTTTGTTATTATGTTTGTTATCGAAATGATTTATCGCTTAAAAACGACTCGATAATACAATATATACTAGACTACTTCCCCGTGATGAAAAAATTATGATTAAATAATAGTGTTAAATCACTTATGTTGTTTTCATTTTAATTGATTGAGATACATATTAGATTATATTTTATTTATTATCATATTTTAATTGGTTTAGATATAAGTTAGATATTCGATTAAATTTTATGTATAATTTTTTTAATTAATATTTATTAAAATAACAATAATGTCTTGTCATGCTTTTATCGTTTGACATCCAAATTATTTACTGCTTAAAAACGACTGAATAATACGATGTATAGTACAATACTGTCTCGTGCGTTGCACGAATAATAGCATTAAATGACTTACATCACAAAAAATCGATAGATTAATTTTGCGAAAATTCCCAAAAAATACAAACCCCAAAATATTTTTCATCGCATACAATAAGAAAAAATAATTCTCATTACATACAATTTTAAATTTTAATAATCCTTTTCCTCCCCGACCACCATCCTCTTCACCATCCCCATCACCTCCAATTTACTTTCCACCACCTCCGACTCTCAAAACCCAAAACTCAAATCCATGACCATAGCATCATCACCAACGTCATCTCCCCTTGAACACCACCAGTCCTGATCCAGCCACCTTGCCATCACGAGCTCATCGTCGTCCCTCTATCACCCCAATGTTTTCATAAGACATGAATAAACCATAATCTAACTACTGATCTCATTGCAGTGTAAAAGCAAGTATGACGGACGGGTTAGGCATGCAAAACAAGAAAGAAAAATTTATACCAAATGCCACAAATACTTGACACGTTACAAAGAGGACACCTGCATCGTTATAAATAGTGAGTCTGAACATTCATCAAAAACTTCAAACGCACTGTTTTCCTTGCTTGGGCATCCTATTCCCCAAACCCCAAATCCTGCCTCAGCCACATGATCCGTCTCTTCAAACCCATGATCGCCGACCTCATCTCCCTCCCCATGTCGACAGTCGCCGCGATATGGTTGTTATTGACGATAGCGCACGATTATCTTGTTATGAGAAAGGATAGAGATGTGTCGTATATGAGCGGGCTGAATTTGGGGTAGACGTTTTCAAAGTATATTATGGTTATCTTTAAGGTGAAAATGGGGTGTCTGCAGGGGAGGAGGGAGATGTTGTTGAGGGCGAGGAAGGTGAGGGGGAGAAGGCGGTTGGGTTCGGGGTGGTGGATACGGCGTGGGAGATACAGGAAAGGGTGGTTGAGGCGACGATGGGGATGATGGAGACCTTGAGAGAGAATGGGATTGTATATTGAAGTGAAATGTATGAAATAAGAAATATTTTCAGGAATTTTTTAAAATTAATATTATTTTGTAAAATATATACCCTGTGGGGATATACTCATTAATTTTTAGTAAATTTGGAATTTAAAAGAATTTTTCCAAAAAGTATATGTTTTTGTTTTTTTCTTTTATGTGATATAGATAACTTATTTTTCTTTTTGAAAAGACATTCATCTATTTTTTATTTTATTTTGAATAGGTAATGTTTGAATATTTTTATTTTTGTTTTTAGCTTTTGTCTTTTTAATTTAGTAAATGACCTTCCTAAATATTACCTGTTTATTTTTGTGTTTGAAATCACTAATCTAATTATTTATTTGTGAAAGATATTGTATATAAGATCAAATAAGAAGTCTTCACATTAGATTTAATAAAATTTAGATTACGGTGGTTGATAAGAGAAGGAATCAGGATGTTATTTTAATTTGGATTGGTTAAGATATAAGTTAGATTATATTTTATTTATTTGGTTTTAAAATTTTTTAAATGACAATAATGTTCTGTCATATTGTTTGTCGTTTGTTGGTATAAGAGATTGGATAATATGATATATATTAAAATTCTAATCCGTGCGTTGTACGAGATGAATAAATATAGTAGAATTAAAAAAAATATTTATATTAAGAAAATTTACCTATATAGTCATATATGTTATGTTTATTGAACTTGATAGTTTGCTTGTAGTTTTTTTCGATAAATTGATTTAAGTATTACGATTTATATACGTTGTTTATTCTAATGTTCAATCTCGATTATTATATTAAATTAAAAGATAGAGATTGAAAAATATAGTGTAAAACTTGAATTATAAAATAAAATAGAAAACTAAGAACAAATAAATAAGATTATTTATAATTACCTAATGACGATTTCATGTGGGAATATAAAGTTTAAACTATTTTTTTATATTTCATTGTGAAATATTTCTTATATATGATGATTATATTTTTCCGTTTGATCTAAATATTTTAGACTTGATTTAAGATATTAAAATTTATATTTAATTGGGGTGACGATGGGTTTTAGATATGATTGTTCTGATTTTTTTTTAACTTTTGATCAAATAATTAGACTAAATATAATATCGTCAAAATTTAATCTTAACCTTTCATTTCTTAATCAAAGACAAAAATGTAATTGGATTAGATTCTATTAAGTAGTTTAAATAAAATGAAGTACTTGATTATCCAATAAAACTTTTAGAAAGAAAATAATGTCATGTCATATCGTTTATCATCCAAATGATTTATAACGGTTTGTCGCTTAAAAATTACTGGATAATAAGATAATTAGGAAACATGTACTTGATGATTGGATTCATTTGAACTAGGCATTAGTATTACTGGCTAGATAATCAACAAATTGTCACATAAGTTGTTGAAATCTCCGCAAAAAAAATAAAATCTTACTCCTATCTACTGTTCGAAATGGGCTAGTGTTCTTTTAGGAGGTTTTTTTTAACTGAATTATGAATAATGCTTTTCCATGTGATCCGGGAATTGAGATTTGATGCACTTGGGCCTAGTTTGGTATAGAATGGGACAAGACATGATTAATAGTGAAGAAATTATTAATACCTTCACTATTATGATTAATTATCATATCCTATTTTATTACAAATCATGTTTGATACAAAATATATTAATAAGCAGTAGGCTGGAATGAGTGATTGTACGACTATCGATGATTAGTGGTTGACGATCAGCGGTCGAATGAAGGTTAACGGACAGAGGTCTAATCATTATCCGTGGACGACGATTGGGTGGTGGTCAACGATCTGGCGGGCGGCGGCTTGACGCCAATAAAAAATAATCAAATGATGGTTGGGCAGTGGTCGACGGTCAGTCGGGTTACGACCGAACTATAGAGTGGGTTACGACAGGTTGGTCGGGGGTGGTGGGGGTCGACAGTCTATCGGGCGATAGTCGGCCAACGACGATCATGGAGCGACTGTTGGATTACGATCAGCGAGCGACAGGTAGGTTACGTTACTTATTCCGCATGAGGGGATTAATAATATCATGGGTAGAGAATATGGGATTAATAATAAAGGGATTAAAGATGTTATCCCCCTAAGTGGAATTAATAATCCGAATGTTTTTTTTTTGCCAAACATAAGATTAATAGATTTTAATCATCGAATTCCCGGTTATCTTAGATACCAAATATGACCTTGACCTCATTGGCTATGCGGGATTGAGAAGAATTCCTTCGGTCCTAAATATATTACGACTTACCATAGCAGCAACTATATATATTTTTGTTTATTATATATGAATTTATTCTTATCAAACAAAGTGACATATTCATTCTTAACACGACTATAGCATGCAACTAAGCAAGTGTTTTCTGATGATTTTTTAAAAACAACTGGACAAACAACTTAAGTCAAATTGCATCATGAAAATCACAAAAGTTAAAATATCATAATTTACACCGGATGGAGGTATGAAACGAATAGTATTTCCTCGTCCTAAATAAATTACGATACATTATTAAACTTTGATGTTGCATAAAAATTACAACGTGGTATGTTTTGGTGTCAAAAGTTCTAAAATATCCTCTATTTTGTATTATTTTGTACTCCCTCTGTTTCATAAACTTTACAACGTTTCACTCTTCATGCATTATTCTGATAGCAATTTCAAGAATTTCGTCATTCAGCTAAACGACATAATTTATATTTTCTGTTGGGTTCAAGTTATATTACATAACGTTAATTATCATTCATGTTGCACGATATTTTCTTAAAAAATAGCATTTGATCATTCCGTAATACCGATCAAAACTTATATCATCTTGAGTGTCATGTTAAAATAATACAAAATATATGAGACAAAAAAATATCAAAATATTTTCTCCATAATTATTTTTTCTATCGATATCCACTCTCAACTATAATCATTACTCGTTTTGTTTTAAGTATCTTATTTTTTTCTCTACTCACACATAATTACTAATCATCTATTCACTATCCATTCATAATTTAGTTGATTTATATCAAGATTCCTGTAAAGATTTTATACTAATGATGATGCGAAACAAAACTTTATTAACAATATTTTTTTTTACGATATACAATCAACTACATAAACAGTTTTCAATAATCATATAGGAGCAGGAGAAAAGGATTTGTTACAATCTTTTCTTGAGATATTATCCATCAAAATATCCACTCTCATCTTCGTCCACATCTCCCCTATCCCCATCACAACCCATAAACCCTCTCCGCCGCCGCAGCCGCGACCACCACAACAACCACCACCACCACCAAGATGTCTTCATTCAACCTCTCCTCAACTCCCTCCCTCGACGACCTCCTCCTCCAATCCCTCCTCTCAAAACTCCACCTCAACCCACAATCCCCAAAAGGCCCAAACCCTTCATCCTCCCTCGACGATCTCCTTCTCTCCATCTCCTCCGAAGACGAAGAATCCTCACAATTTGATCATCTAATCCCCAATTTCCCCGCCCCTAACAATACCCAGTTGGCGATCGAGGAATCGAAGCTGGAAAGGGAGATAATTAGGTTGATTCTGAGCGGGAAGACGGAGACGCTAAAGCCCAATTCGGGGCAGGCGGTGTTGATCGGGGACAACGATGTGTGCGTCGGGTTTGACGAGGAGACGGGGTCGGAGTATCGAGTTTGGGAGTGGCACGGGCACGTGATGGTTGAGGAGGAGGGGGAAGGTGGGGAGTGTGTGCCTGAGTTTGTGTATGGGAATTATTTTGAGAGAATTGGGAGAAATGGGATTAGTGGGATTGGGAATGGGATGATGGGCGAGGAGGAGGAGGAGGAGGAGGAGGAGGGGAGTTTGGGGTTGAAGGAGTTGATTGAGGAGAATGGTGTGGCGGGGAGCCGGATTCTTCATCGGAATTTGAATGCTGCGGGTGCTAGGTATATATGATCATCACGGTATCAAGTGAATGTTTTGATGGAGTTGATGGTTTTTTGCATTTGACTTTAGGGGAAATTGGATGTGCATTGTTTTTTATCATCTTTGTGTTGACGAAAAATTTAGGAGAGTTTTGACGAGTTTAACTGGAGTTACCGAATATGCTGTATGGTATGCAAGGCTTGACATGCGGAATTATGTTTGTTGCATAAATGTTAGAGGTCTTTCCTTTACTTATTGCACTAGTTAGGTCATGTCACAGTATGTGGTACGTGAGGGATGTTAGAGTATCACGTAACCATTGCAATAGTTGTTACTTATCTTCAAATCTAGGTAGAAATTCCAACCGTTAAGGCCTTGTGCTCTTTTTATTTAGTACAGTACCATAAGACGTGGCATAGTGCCTCCTCTCGCAATTGTCGTAATGGACCATTCCTGCAAACATCCATGCCTCTGTTCAATAGTTGGGCTATGTTTTTTGTCTCTGGATCTTCCTTCTCAGATCTCTTTCACTGTGAGAAAATTTGAGTTCCATTTGATATATTCCTTAGGCTGTAGACTAGTTTTCAATTTGTGTGTTTTTTAGTGTCCTGTGTCTCGACTTTTTGAGAGGTCTGGCTCATCCTTTCTGCAACTGATACTTGTTCACCTCGTAGGTGTTATGAAGGTCTGGATGTTGGAATTTTATATCTGAATCTCGGCGCTCATTAATTGTCATTTATGAGTGTACTCAATGTGTACTGGACTTCCAATATCGATAAACTGTCCAGTAGTTTAGGTTTTTTCTATGCGGGGTTATGATGGATTAACTGTGGCTACTGGCATGAAAATGAGAAGATCTGATTGTGTGAACTTCGCATCTTCTTGAAGTTGTTTTTTTGTGCCCTTAATGTGCTCGAGTCAAATACTTGGTACAATATCCGAGAGTTCTTTTGATTCTTGTACTGGTCTCCTTTTCTGTTTTAATTTGGAGCATTCTCCTTTTTGTTATAGCCCTTAAAATATTCCTATATTTAGGTTTGAAATTTTTTCAGATCTTTAATCAGTCTATCTTAGTCTCTGCCTGTACATTAGTCTATTTGTTTGTAATCTTGTCCATGGCCAGTCATTTTGGATTTAAATAAAAATCCAATTGATTGATAAGGTCGCTTCGTTGATGTAGCTCATTTTAAGACATGTCCTGTAATATGCATCAAAACACTCATCCAATTCTCGTTGTGAACAATATGTGCAGTATTTACCGGGTTGGAGTTGTAACAATTACCTTTTCTTCGTATGGAATTGCTTTACATTTCAGGGATGAATATTGCCCGGCGTAATAGTTAATAGTAGAATTAGATTGCGGATTAATACTTCAGCAATGTTTGTAGTATCTGTACACTTTTCTGGTCATGTTCTATCTGTATGGCTCCTCCATTCGCATCACCTTACAATATCTGTTTCTTTTGTCTGATGTTGACAGGTTTTAGCTAAATTGCACTATGCCTTGGCGAGCGAGTACATTCGAGGTTTCTGCAGGGGGATCGGATGCAGAATGCTTGCCTCGTTGATTTCTTTGCTGTCCGCAGCATTGCTGCATGTACAAGTTTTTTGCATGCAAAACTTTGTATCAAGATCAATATGGTTCATTAAAAGGATGACTTGCGTTTTTTTGCTGAATTTTGAACTTCATTAGTTTTATAAGTGCTGGTTTATACAACGCATTACGAATAATGCTGTTCGGCATATGGCTTGTCGATATTCTAGCTTTCTGTTTTTAGGTCATATGGTGATATTGTTTGTGGCTGATGTTTGAACTCTGAATGCGATCGATCATTGATGCTTTAATAGATTGCTCTTGTATTTGACATCAAAGGCTATATGCTTCATGAAACGTGTCTTAACTGAATAGTCTTGATGGGTGTGCAAGACATGAATCGAGTTTATACTTGATCGGCCGAAGCATCAATAGTGTACAATTGATGAGAACGTTGCGAATCGAACTGGTGGCCAATCTGCATACACAAAAACAAACATCCATCTTTTATTTTGCATGTAGCGATGCAAATTGGGTCCTAGTCTCTGTTACAACTTTCTCTAGAATACATGGCATACACAAATTACATGGAAGAACTACAGAAAAACATCAGAACATAGAGCCTCGACTCCGACTGCACACATAGAGCATTGGTGTTTAGCTATCTCAGGTTAGGCTTTCTTGGGAGACTTGGTGGCCTTGGATGGAGACTTGGGTTCCTTCGTGGCTGTGCTTCTCTTGGGAAGCAGCACAGGGTTGATATTAGGAAGCACACCACCATGAGCTATGGTAACGCCATGGAGCAGCTTACCCAGTTCCTCGTCGTTCCTCACAGCTAGCAAAACATGCCTCGGTATTATCCTGTTTTTCTTGTTATCTCTTGCTGCATTGCCGGCCAACTCGAGGACCTGTCTCAAATGAAACCCAACAGTCCGATCAAATCGAAACCCATAGAATAGCTCGAAAAATATGAACATCAGTTGAATAACAAATGCACAAGGAGTTGATAGTCTCAAATCAATTCGGCTACAGTGAAATTGAATACCCAAATTGTAAAATTTAGTATTGAATTCTAGTAGATTGCTACACACTGACCATCCTCGACCAATGCTGAATCTCCATAGATTAACCGTTGCACAAGATACCACAACTATCTCAGTTCTTAAAGTATCCAAGATTGAAAACGTAGAAATACACGATTTGCGATCCAAGAACCACCTTGAAAGCAATGATCAAGATGTGGCAATCTGCCATCTAACAGCAAAGACAGAAATGATCTAGTTTATTCATAACCTCAATCAATTTAGCAATTTCGTAAACAACCACCACCCAGATGCTCTATGACAGGGTCTGAATAATCACGCAAATCATTACCCAAAAAGCAAAATCCAATACGAGATCCAAACTAATCCTCGACCAAATAATCAATCCCGAAACCTCATATCCACCCCCAAATGCTCAATACATCTTCAATCAAGATTCAAGAGTCTCAAGACCAATCTCACCTCAATCACATCTCAAACACAATCATACAAAACCACCCAAGATCAAAATCCCAAAACCACCAACACCACCACACATGATCCAACAAATGTCCAAAATCAGACCTCAAAGAAATCGATTATCTCAAACAATCATCGAACCACTCGATCCAATCCCTCACCTCGGCGGCGAGGTATTCGAGCACCGCAGCGAGGTAAACGGGAGCACCACTTCCCACACGCCTAGAATACCTCCCGTTCTTCAGGTACCTTCCGATCCGGCCCACCGGGAACTGTAGACCGGCCTTCATGGACCGGGACACCGGTTTCTTCTTTGAAGCTCCGGTGATG
Organism: Drosera capensis; assembly: GCA_001925005.1. NCBI lineage: Eukaryota > Viridiplantae > Streptophyta > Magnoliopsida > Caryophyllales > Droseraceae > Drosera > Drosera capensis. The sequence continues at coordinate 31,457 of LIEC01011480.1, read as the reverse complement.
CCGCCGCGTCTTCCTGCTCCGCCGCCGCGTTTCGCCTTCGTTGCCGTGGTTTCCATGGTGGCGAGGGGAAAGGGAAGGAGATTGACGGGTGGAGATGGTAAGGTTGTGGATTGTGGATTGTGGAAGGTGAAGCTAAAGTTGCAATTTGGTGGAGTACTCCTTGATATCAAATTTTACTAATTTCCCAGTTTTATAAAAGATTTCATATATATATATATATATATGATTATAGATTTTATTTTTATATTAAATTATGTCTGATCGTCTTAAAATATATATTAGTTGAATTATGTAATTTATTCAACTATTGATATTTCATGATAAATTTATAAAAAATTACGTTTGAACGTCGATGTAAAATTTGACATACGTATAATGACACGCGTACCAAGACATTCCGTTGTATCTTTACAAAAAATATTATTTAATATGTATTTAAATAGATTTTGTTTTTTGTTCTAATTACATAATAAAAATACGTCATTAACTTAGAATGAAAAGGGTTTAACTTACATTCGAAATATTTCATTTCATTTAGATGTTGGAATATATATATAATCTCATTTGAACGCTGCTGTTTTTTATTTTTCTTTTATAAAGTCCACTGGGTAAATTTATTGCTCTCTATCTACAAATACAACATTTTGTACATTCATCAGGAAGCATAGGGAGCCAATCACCTAGTCTGTGGCATTCCGCAATATAGGAAGTCATTTCCTTCGTCTCTTTGTTCGTCTCTCTTTTGACCCAAGAGCAAACAAAATCTTGAAACGAATATATCAATTCAATACAGTCATCTATAATACTGGCTAACACATGAACCCTCAAAACCTGGTACCAAAGGATATCCTTAATGCCAGTACGTCGATCAGTTTCCAGTTTTCTGCATAAACCAAGATGAAATAGGGACTTGACGGAGATGATACTCCTCCAAATATATGAAGGATTGTTACCTAAGTTCGCCTCAAGAATTGAAGTTACCACCGTTGCTAGAGAATCCAGATGTTGTAATAGTCTTCATAATTGTTTTGGGACAAAACCAAATTCCCGAAAACCTAAGCCGGGTGCACTAAAAAAAAAAAAAAAACAGTGTTTTTGTGATAGTGTGCTCGCTATATCAGTGACTGACAAATAAATTCCCATCGCTAAATTTTAAGTTGCGACAGAAAATCCTTCGTCGCAGATTAGCCACGGCAGAAGGGTTCCGTCGCAAAATAGCGACTGGAGAATAAGCTCGGTCACAAACCTCGTCTTATACCCAATACATAAACACCACTCGTCCCCGACCTCGACCACCGATCCCCGACCACATTCATCCCCGTTACAGACCTTCGACCACCCCATTCGTCCATGGCATCACTCCCCTCCCCTCGCCTCGCCTCGCCTCTTCACCAATCACACCCTCGCCGTGCCTGCAGCCGGCCGCTGCCGCCGTCAGACGCCGCCATCATCTCCAGCCGGACGCCGCGAGGGAAACCGGGAACCCCAAATGTCTCAAATGAAATATCTATACATTTATCTCAAATTATTATTTTTTATTGTTTTGGTTTTAGTTAATATTTGATATTGGGTTGTTGCGGGGGTTGCTGGCTGATTTGATTGGATGTATTGTTCAAGTTAACTTTGATAATTGAGTTGTTTTGAAAGATGAAGAGTGTGTCTCGATTCCGGGATGAAAGGAGATTTTGATTATGATTATTAAAATATTTCTGTTAAATGTATTTTTGTTGGAAATAAAGGAAATGTCGGTGATGTTGGGGTTGATTTTGGATCGAAGAATTTATGAGGATTAGGTGTGGTATGTTGATCGGGTTAATCTTACTATCAATGGATTCTCATTGCATCATAACTTAAAAGTAAATTTTTTAATGAGTGTGGTTTGTTAAGCGGAGGGCATTTTTTTTTTTTTGGATTTTTTAGGATTTAATAATAAAAATATATGATTGTATCATAACTTCTAATTATGATTTTGTAGACTTAAAATTTATTTTTTTTTTTGAATTATTTAGTGTAAATTTTTTTGAATCATATAACTTCCAATGATATAGTTAAATTTAAAAAATTATCTCAAATATATGATTCTTGAAACTTTATGATTTTTCAGATTTTATGAGCATTCTTTCTTTTTCCATGTCAGAGAGCCATTCAAAAGTTGTTACATGAGGCCCTAGACCTATTAGACTGATATTCCTAAATGGATGAGGGATAACATGTGGGTTTTTTAAGGTAAGATTAAAATTACAAAATCCATCTATTTATTTAATTTATATATATATACCTCTAATTGTGGTTAGCAATCATTTCATAATTTTATATTTGGGATTGTAGAAACTATACCATTGAAAAAAAAAGCACATTTATCTGGTAATGGTCAATTGTAATGCAAAGATGATCGACCGGATTCGTGATAGTTTTTTCAAGTTGAGACAAACAGAGAAAGAAGATCTTTTGGTGTGATAACAAGACTAAGAAGGCTTTAAAAATATTGTGGAAGACGCACAAGTTTCACACCGGATCACAGCGTGTTCATGAGAAAAGGGTGAAAGGAGAGGTGAAACATTCATAGGGATCGGTATCTACAATTAATATCATCTTGAAGATTATAAGTAACTTATTTAATTATGCAAAATCAATTAATCAAGTATTTAAATTTATTTCTCTAATTTTTTTTAGATTGGAATAACTAAAGATCGATTTCTTATTGATTATTTATTTGTAGGAAAAGAAACTGAAGTGGAAACCGAAAAGGAGTAAAATGTTTGAGAAGACACACACGAAGAAGGGCAGTAAGCCTGACGAGATAGTGTGGTGTGACGAGAGATCAAACAAGACAACGGTAAACTTAGTGTTTTTTTTAAGATTATAACTCCTTAATTTTTTTTAATTTTTTTGTTTTGTTTTTTAATTTATTGAATTAGTTTTTAATCAAATAAATAATATTTGACTTATAATTGGTTTTTTCCGTATAAGAGAGGGAACTTATGGATCAGTAACTCTCGCAAAATGGTACATTATAGGAATAATCCCATTATTCCCTCAATCTTAATAATACTTATTTGACGTTGAATCTCAATCATTCATTTATTAATGAATACATACTTTTTTTATATTTGGAATTATTTCTTACCTTCAAGTTTCAAAAAAAGAAAAATTGTTACATGTTGAATAATATAAACAGTACCAAACAAATAACAAATATGAGACAAATGATAAATGATATTTTTAACAACTCATCAGCTACATGTTAGAACATCCATAATGATATATATTATATTTAATGAAATCAACCTATTTTTTAAAAACAAATAACAATAAATAACCAAGAATTATAACTTTAATAAATTAATCATAAAAACATATACGCCTAAACATATTTTTCAAAACATACCATCTCAATCCAAAATCCCTTTCATCCTCTCTCCCTCCCTTCTCAACACCGTGACACTGTCGATGCGGCACCGCCGCCGTTTTTTTCCAATCCGCCCACACCACCCTCGCTCCTAAACCACCGCCATCACAACCCCATCCGATTCGCAGAGATATCGAGGCGGGCGTCGTCGTCGAGGCCATGAGAGATCAAGAGGAAGCTTTCGATCTGCATCGAGTTCTTTCTTTTGGAAAGAACGAACAAGGATGAGGTATTAATTTGGTGGTCGTTTCCGTCCCCTCCGCTAGTAGGCAGAACCTTCAATCGCACTTGCTGATTTTGATTCGAGACCTTCAAAGAGGGCCTAGTGGTGTACATGATCATGATAGTTGTTCTGATGTGCAATCGTGTAGAAATCATTGTAAATTCTAAGGCTTTTTTTTTTTGTTGTTGCCAAGCTTGATTTTATTTCTTAAGAGGTTCTGTTTTATTTATGTATCAAAATCCTCACGTTGAATCAGGTGTATGGAAGTTCAATGTTTTAGGTGACTTTGACAGTGTACAAGTTTTGAATAAGAAAATCAATATATATTGTATGGAAATTGTTTTGAATGAGGTGTTTGTATATTCGATGTTTCATTCTGTTTTACGTCGGTTGATGATTCAATCTTTGGTTCAGGTAATTAATTCTTGCATTTTGCTTTGGTCTGTTTTATTTTTGTACATATGTTTTGTTTTATTCGGGAATATACGTTGTTTCATTTTTATACATGCGTTCTATTTTATTTATTAATTCGTTATATTTCATTTTTTTTGGGTAATGTCGAGATTTGATAGTGCATAGTATCGTATTAATATTATGTTATATTTTTTATTCATGAGTTTTATTTCATTTATTCATACGTTCTATTTCACTTGTAAATGCGCTCTGTTTTATTTATCCATTAGTTCTGTTTCGAAACAGAACGTTAGTTTTAACAAAAGCTCTATTTCACTTTTGTACTGTCATTTTATTTCATTTTTGTATTGTCGTTTTATTTTCATTTTTAATAATGCGTTTTATTTTGATTTTATTTAGATATACTGTTTAATATTTCGATGACATGGCAGAATTCTGACGACGTTTTAAATTTCGGTTAGATTTCCACAATGATTGGATGATGGTAGGGATTGAAGTGAAAATAAAGAATAGAATAAGAGATGGGATAGATGGATGGATGGTAAGTTTTTGGATATTTTTTTTAGACGAAGGTCAAATCCGTGGTATTGGATATATTGACATTGTCAAGCTTTCTGTCGAATTTGACTTCACTTTTAGCTTTCCCAAAACTTAAAATGACAAAATATTATCTATTGGAATACAACAATGTAGAAAAAAGCTATATTTTAGCTTTGACATCCATATAGCACTGAGATGCTCTTATATGCCTTCAGCGTTGACACAAAATCATGACTACAACAATGTAAGATCATTCATGTATAATTTAAATTTAAGGATCTGTTTGATATAGCATCGGATATTTGATATTTATTGTTGTTTTACAAATTTCACGTTACCTCATCAAATAAATAAAAAAACATTTTATACATGACATGGCCCTCAGGATACAACAATACAGATAACAGGAACTATCTCTCACCTCATCGAGCGGTCCATAACCATCCACGTGTACGGCACAGATCAAAACAACCCACGTCCACCTCATCCTCGACCCCACACATCTCCTTCATATAAATACCGATTCGACGCTAACTTTTCAACGCTCCTTATCCATTCTAGGGCTTACCAAATTAGATTTTTTCTCCCCAATCCGATCCCGTTCACGACCCAATTTCCCCCCAGTTGATCCAAATTACTCGATCAAGCAGTTTGTGATCCGATCTCGTTCGAGATTTTGAGGGGTTTGATTCGATTTGCACCGAAGCACACAATGCTTTCGGTGCTGCACATCGATTTCTTCGATCTTTGTTCATCGATTCGATTAGTTTCTTTGAGTAATTGTAGTAGTAGTAATTGTAGTTGTTCGTGTTCTTATCATTGTTTCAAGAATCTTGAACAGAGTAATCGGCGTTGTAGTCTTTAACAGTAGGCTTTGGGGTTTGTGGGTTTTGGGATCCTTTTGTTTTCAAGGTATTTCGAAGCGATCAGTGGAAGTCTTTGCGGGTGTTGTGGCGGCGAGCGAAGTCGAGTATTGAGGTTCTGTTTGATATAGTAGGTGAGATTATTGCCCTTTTTAGAACTGGTTTGGTGAATTGTTTTTTTTTTAAAAAAAAAATAATTTGAGGTTTGATTAGGTTGATTTGGGGCTCTGTGGGTGTTGCTTGTTTCTGTTTTTTTTATCTACCGAATGTTGTTGATGTTAATTGAGATGATTTGATTATGTTTGCTATAATAAACCTCGTATTTTACATACTTGCTCGATAAAACTTGTGTGTAGTTTTGTATCATGTTTGGAGTTGTTACGCGGTTGCCCCAGCTTCTGATTGGATTTTGCTTGAAACTTAGCCAGCCCCGATTAATAGGTTGCTTGTAAGCTAGGATTTATCTTCCGAGTTGCTTGGCAAGTTGGCATCTGCTAATTGGATGATGTATGTATGACATTTCTAGGTTAACCTCGTTGATAGGAGGTATGTAGGTTGTTATGTTTCTGAAAGATGGAAGTTCGCAGTTAGATCTTTGCTTCTTCAGTTTGGAAAATCTGGTTTTTACTGTGATAGGCGAGCATGTCTGATGTCTATATGATCTTTTAGGGAAAAGGGGAATTGTGGTTTTTACTGTTGTGCACTTCTTGTAATTTTTTGTGCTTGTCATTTTTCAATCATCATCGTTTCGGAACAGTGTCGTTGAGTTCTAACTATTGGCAGTAAAAAAAAGTCTCTGTTTTGGGCTTCTTATAGTTTCTTCCTCATAGCTTACTCTGATAGGACTCCTTTGCAGTTTCTACAGATTGTTTTGCTGAATGGACGACTTATCTTCTGGAATTTCGATATCTTGCGGTGTCAATGGTGGCTGTGAGGTAAGGAAACAATTATTCAAGTTCTGGTGTCTCCGGAAAAATATAGTAGTGAAACTTACGGTAACATTGATGCTGCCCTGTAGGTTGAAGGTTTACAAGCAGAGAGTGATAATGAACCTCCTATACGTGGAGAATCTGATAGTGATCTGAAGGATAACATCGCAAGGAATGTTAACGTGAATTCTAACATTGCTACTGCCGGAAGCTTGAGGAAGGGCTTGAGCAAGTGTGCTACCTTCCCAGAGCCTTGTTTTGTGTCTTCAAAATCAGAGGGTGGAAATGACAAGACACCTGTTTCTGAGCCTCCGGAAAATAGCTCTTACTCACGTTCTGTGTCTTTGCCTGTGAGTATTTTCCTGCTCCTTGATGGTATTTTGTTATTCTCTAGTAGGGGATGGTAATGCTTGGGAATGGCAATGCTCCATGATTGCGCCTCTTTTTGTTTATTTATTTGGTAAATTGAGGGGGATGATGGATGGTTGAGTACCATATTAGTTGAAAGTATGATTCTCAGCGCTTGTTTGGTTTCATTGATGTTTTTGATTTTCAGTTTTCGTTTTATTTTTTTATGAAACAAAACTTTTTAGTATTGATTTTCATTTCTTAAATGGATGAAACATAAGAAGAAAATAAAAAATCAAAAAAAATTTGTTTCCGTTTTCTATTTCATGTGTCATCTGAGAGTAGTATCCAAGATTCTCTTTAGAAAGAAAGCATTTTATTTCATGAAGTTTTTTTTGGTTTTCGCTACTTGTTTTCTATTTCTGGTTTTGATTCTCATAATTTTGGATAGTTATACGAAACTGCCCCTAAACTTCATACCTTCCTATACGACTAGTTTTTCATGTTCATGTCAGAAATGGGAATGATATCGCACCCTGCTTCTTGTCATCTAGACTTCTAGTCATCAGTTGTCTTTGCCTCACGTTTCTATATTGAGAGGGTTCAAGTTCATGTCCTCTGCTCCTCCTTTGGATTTTTTTTTATCAACCTTGCTATTATTAGACCATCGTGCTCATCCTGCTTTATCCTCTAATTTCTTAGGTACCTAGCAAGCTTGTTTCTGCCATGAAAGGTAGTCGGGAAAAACAGGGTGTGCCTAGAAGGAAGTTATGTGTGTCATGGGCTCCTAATGTGTATGATCCGCCTCCATCGATATCTTCACACACGGTTAAGAAGAAGAATCAACATCAGCCCAAGAACAGCAAAAAACATAACAAGGAAAAACAGAAGGGAAAGAGCACACGAAGTGGAGGAAGTGCTCCTAAATATAAGAAGCATCACGGGAAGGCCGGAGGAAGGACGGAGTGGTGGTATGATCCTTTCACTGTTTGTGACAGCTTGGTTCCATCAAATCTCAAGACATCTTCGGAGAATGCTGATTTTGTTCCTACTGGTGCCGATGACATTTCAGAATCCAGTTGTGCGAGTAGCTGCATGAAGAAATCCCGCAGCTCTGTGCATTTTGCTTATGCGGAGGCAGTGTAACATCAACAGCAAAACTCTAATGGTTTGATCACTCTTAGTGTAGATAAATAAGCGGAAACTCTATTCGCAGCTCTGAACTGCTGTTTTTCGTTTCTATTTTCCATGCATCATGTTGCTGTGACTTTGGTGGCAATGTTGATTCTTGTGTTGTGTCTTAGCTGAACCAGGTTTCATGTGTGTTTCTCCGTTCGTTTGATACCGTTTTCAACTATGCTTCACGATCAATAAGTCTAAACCATGAGTTTTGTTCCTTGCAATTCATAGAGATTTCGTTGCTTCCTTTTGTTGTGCTGTTCTGCATGGTGTCATTTTTTCGAGTGGGAAACTGATTTGTGATTTCAGTTTGCATGAGCTTTTGTTTTTCTTGCGGTGAAATGATGCTATCGGCTAGCATCATAGCATGTATTGTGATACGGATGTTCTATTGAAATCACAGGTTTTATTTGATAATACCATCAATACCATTACACCAATGATAAGACATTATTTCACCTACATCAACGGATCAGCCATCATTTTTTCCCCAGAAGATTTTAATAAGACTGGCATTGCGATCGAGTTTTCCTATGTAGTGTATTCAGCATTTATTTTTACATAATCATAACTTAGGTCGCAGCCCCAAGCTTTGCCTTCTCCAGGACCTTTTCCTGCATGACAAACATGATGAAAATTCATTTGTTTCCTTGCAACAACTTGTCATATCTAAGACACAAGGAATACTCATAGAAGCAAAGTCTATTTGACACTTAGTGAGCCACGTTGCATCTGAACTTCAAAGATGAAGGCTCAGCCTTTCGACCATACCTACAGAAATGCGGATCTTGACAGTACCATGCGTTTCCCCAGCTTTCTTCAGGTAACCGCTTGCCATTGCCCTAGTAAGATTGCACCAGATGTGTGAAACATTAACGAATTCAACCGTCTCAAAGATATAACAAACAGTTGAATACTGGTAAGCTTGTAATGCTAGAGAAACTCCAACTTACCTGTCAAAGGGGAGCGGTTGCCCACCATCCATGAGCAAGATGTCTCCTAGTGATATCCGAAGGTCATTTGGATTGAATGGTACTCCTGCATACCCAGCAGCACAGGCGATGCGACCCCAGTTCGGATCTCGACCATAGACAGCTGCCTAGGAGCATAACCCAAAAGCGAAGGAACACTTAAGAAAAAGCTTTTAACATGATCAATCCATATTGAAGAATTTAGGATACCTTAGTAAGCGAAGAAGATGCCACTGATCGTGCTATCTTTGCACATTCAGCCTCTCCACCGGCACCAGTTACTCTAACCTGTGCTCTTAATTTAGCAATAGAATAAGAAAACTCCTACCAGAGAAAGACATCACCAGAAATTGCATACCTCGATTAAACATGTCGCTCCCTCACCATCCGAAGCGATTGATTTCGCCAGCCCTTGCATCACCTGATGACAGGAAAACCACTTATGGAAGGACCATTCCACACGACGTAATGAGCCATAGCTGCCACAGAAGTAGAGAGGCAGCATGCAAAATAATTCACATGAGAAGGAAAAGCAAGCTTCCAGAACTTACAACATCAAGGCATGCTTGGAGTTGTTTAGCTTCATCGCTGTTTAAAGAGGAGATCTCTGAGGATCCAGATAGACCACTGGCTAAAGCTATGACAGTATCATTTGTACTACAATCTCCATCTACCTGCATGAATTCGCATGATCTTTAGTAACAAGCCAAACAACTAGTCTGAGGTTATCCTTTATACAAGGCGATGCTCAAAATACCGTGGATGTATGAATGAACAAAAGAACAAGTTAAAAGAACAATAAAGTAACCGAAAAAAGCAAGAGAAGATACAGGGAAGGATGTGTACATCCTGTATGACTTGCATAATATTCAGGACTATATCATGGCTTGCATAGCAGCTCAAGCAATGAAAAAGTATCCATAGAGCTCCAGTAGCATATCCAAACATGGCGTGCATAATCTCAAATCCATGGGAAGAAACTAAATCACTCACCGTTATTTGGTTGAAACTTCGAGTTACAGCTATATGCACCATCTTTCTCCACACTTCACTGCTAACTAGAGCATCAGTGGTAATAACCTAAAATTAGACTACCTGTAAGACTGCATATTTTTCATAGTGACAATAGATGAGAGTGTTAAACTGCACATACCCCAAGCATTGTGGCCATATTTGGATGGATCATACCGGAACCTTTTGCCATACCTCCAATTCTAACATCGTTTTGCCCAACCTGAGCATCCATCAAACCCAATGTTAAAAATTTATGGAAAGCCAGAAGCAAGACACCAAATGGCTCACAAAGACCTGAAGTCCCAAATTTCATCACGAATCAACTGCATACCTTGAACTCGGCAGCTACACTCTTGCTAACGAGATCAGTGGTCGTGATGGCAACAGCAGCAGAATCTGCTCTGTAATATGAATCATTATAAATCAATATGCAAACTGGTCATGTTACTCATGTACCGGTGAAAAGGATTCTAAGCAAGGGAAAACATGTTAGGACGATGATGGAGACTAATTGGAGGGCATTATGCTGCTATTTTACATCAGGGACCAACAAGCACTCCACTATTAGTTTCATAGTTTGTGCACTCACTGGTCAAAGATTTGTATGGTGAGAGCAATACATACCCTTCGGTTGAAGATGATAGTGAAGCAACTAATTTTGGAAGAGAGTTGATGAGAGCTTCCTGCAAAGTAATAGCAACTAGTTCAGGAAAAAAAAAAAACATTATACAAAAGGTTAAACTCGCTACTCATGCTCAATAGATTTGTAGCAGGATAATTATCAATACCTCGAAACCAAATTCCCACAAGAGAGCATGAATTTGAATTAGATATGTTACTCAGATTACCTTCTTTATCCTGTGGCCAATCACCCCAGTTGATTCAATGAGCACTTCACCTGGCCTGATTTCAAGTACCTACCAACCACACAAACATAATTAGCACACTAACCAGAAAATACTTCTGCAGCCAAAGGTTGGTTTACCTCAGCGAGAGCATCAGCAGAATCTATCACATCTTGATAGCCTGCATCGCCCTACAATTATATGAGTCTCTCAGTAGAGTATGATTGGAAAGGCAAGCGATAACATTAACAGGGCGAGCTACATGTTATTCCCTAGACCTTTTTTTAGACACAGCGAATCTAGACTACACTTGAAAAGATAAAATAGATGGAAAAGTTAGACGGAAGTTCTTACCGTCGCTGCATTTGCTTGACCAGCATTAATCAATACTGCACGTGCCTGGCATGGATCAAGTAACAGAAATAAAAATGCCCCTTTTTAGTACGAAGTGATATGCATAAACACAAAGCATGAGCTATTAAGTCAATATGTTAAATCGGCAATCACAGAGACGTTTCAAACAAATTGCAACAGCAATGCCCAGATAAAATGACAACTTACTATATCATACAGCAAATCAGCAATAATCAAATCTCTTACATCGAAGGCCAGAAAGGTAATACTCATAATTTAGTGGTGTTTCTATAGTTCCTTTTTTCCATTAAATTTTGTTTCCTTGAAATAGTTTTGCAGGAGCAACACAGCAGATTGTCTCTTTACTTTAGAGGCAACGATTTGCTAAGAATTACACAATCCTTTCACATACAGTTATTGATGTCCGTAAAGCCTCCTTGCAGTATACAACTGGAGCAGCTGCCACCACATTGGTAGTAAATGCCCCTGAAATGGACATACAAGGGATTGGTATCTACTTCAGGAAAGAAAATGAGCTCTCAACGCCACTTTTATGTGATTGATATGTCACTTGTAGACAATAGTACCTTACTCTCATCAGTTTGCATAACTACATTATGAAGAGAACCCATTGAAGATGCACTCAACTCAATAATCAATATTCATAAAACTGCCATCCTGATATACATGGTCCCATCTATCGTGAAAAAAAAAGGGAGCGAAGGTCTCTCTACCTATCTATACCCACTTTTTGCACTCACAACTTCCATCTAGGTGCCATCAAGAAGGAAAAACAAAGAGATTAATGGGATGAAACCGACCTGCAGAAACAGCATCTACATCACAAGTGACGAGTGCGAGATCAGGTTTCTCCCCTTGAGCACGTAATCCGCCGTACATCCCTGCTGCTTTAAATCCCTTCGCAGCAGCAACACCCCCAGCAATCTGCAAGCTATAATTGTAAACTGAAAGCACCAAAGGAGGTACAAAAACAGGGACTCAAAGCTGCAATTAACCCAAAAGCAATCTACTCTGTTATTAACCTTCTATTTGCAGATGCTAGATATAGTTTTGTGTTACAATCACTAGTATTATTTCTGTACCTGAATTTGTGATCCATATACATAAACACCAACATTACTTATAATTAGAATAGAATAAAGTTACAAAGATCAAGAATGTTGATCCACAACCAACATTGGTTAGCCGACCAACTTTCACAAAAAAGATTAGAGAATCTGCTGATATAAATAGCGGACCATCCGCAATCTTTTCAGAGGATGTGTGACTCATTCATTGAAAAGAATAGAGGAAGTTGGATGGCTAACCAACGCTGGCTTTGGTTTTTGGCCCTATGTTAAATGGCCAAAACTACAAGATTAAGACACAAAACCGCAGCTATCCTCCACATTGTCATGCAAAACTCTTTACGAATCACAGATTATCCTTGCCAGAATTCTCTTCCACCCCTAGTATGTTTTAAAATAACAACTCAACAAATCGATCAATCAACTGTAGAACAAAACCGTGCCTCAAATTGAACAAAAGCTACATTACCGATAACGCACCTGCTGCCACGGTCCATCCGGGAGCTTAATTGTCGCCGCCGGAATATAACTACCAGCATCCTTTAACGAAGCGCAGACTCTCAAAGTCCTGATTCGACCGAAATCCGACAACGGCATATACATCTGCGGAAACAACTACCAAAATTGTTAGAATTCAGAAACCCTAATTGACAAAGCTAAACAATATCGGAGATTGAGTAAGACAAAGAGTCACCGGTCTAGGGTTCAAGTGAGGGAATTTGACCGAGAAATGAAGTTGGTGAGGAGCGGATCTGTACATGTCGGAAAATGGGAAGTGGCGGCGCGAGCTAGGTGGTTCTCCGGTGACGCCGGCGGCGGCGATGAGGAACTGACGTTTTGGTTGCGAGCGGCTGTTATGGAAGAAATGGAGAGGAAATTTGCTGTTTTTGGGAAGTATTGAATGAATTTGCACTCTTGTATTATAGATTGAACAGTTATGATGTTGATTACTGAGTATCTAAATGGTGTATTTGTGTTTGAAAGAGGGGAGGTGTGTTATGATATAAAATTATTAAAGAATTTATAATATATTTTTAAAAATGTATATTTTTTTATGGTATTCTAATTTTTGATTAGTTATCAAAATCATATTTTTTTAATTATTTGTGAATGGTTTTTTTTCATCATTAAGATTCCAAAAACATGCACGAAGTGTACCTCCTCGGATGCATCTAATATTCCTCATATTTATTTGGTAAAAAAAATAAATGATTCAAATAAATTGATAAAAATAAAGGTTAAGATTTAGGACGCATGACATTCTAATTAATTTTAACCCGTTATTCTTGTTGTTTAATATCAATCATAATCATTGGTTTCTCATTATAAACATCAATGTCATGACGTATACGCCTAAGCCCTTATGTTTAACAGGAGTAATAGATTGTGATGGATTTGTATCAAGTGATACGTTGCATAAGTCGATTAGAAAAAATAAACAACAATAAAGACCTCATATTATATGTTGGATATCAGTAATTATAAAAAATAAAGATTGCGCATATGTTTAGGGGTGAGGAAAAATATCTGAAAATCAAATTATTGAACCAAAAAATCGATTGGTAAATACGATTTTAGGTATTCGAGTTTTTATTTTTTGGTTATTACTAGAAATTCGATTAATCGAATTAATCGAAATTATAATATTTTATGTTTTTTTTATTCTTCAGCTTCTAATCTTTTTCTATATTGATTTATTTAATAAAATTATTTATTAAGTATACTACAAATTCTATTATTCTCTAAATAAAGCATTTATAATTTAATTTTTGTTTTTCATCTTTTGAAACTCTTTTTTAAAATATTTTTTTTATCATATATTAATGTTACTTTTTAAATCCTTTAAAATTTGATAAAAATCGAAACTGAACCGAATTTCAATAAAGAGAAATCGAAATAAACAATATAATTTGGTTCAATTTCGATTTCGATTTCTAATTTTTAAAAAAATCATAATAAATTTGATTAAACGAAATTGAAAAAAAAAATTCTCTAAATTTCACTGAAATTTAATACACGCATAAATTCTCGTGCTGGATCAAACGATTGTAAATATTATAAAATGGATAGAATATTATATAATAATAATACAACTCGACAAAAAAAATACTATTCGACTGACGGTTTGTCGTGACAGAGAGATTTATATATGTGTTGAATTTTTATTGGATTTGGTGAAGAAAAAGTTATAATGTAACGTAAAGTTGAAAAAAAATTCTAGTAAAAAAAAAAATATATATAAAAGTAGACATGACGGAATAGAAAAACCCTCAGACGGTTTTCATCTCTTAAATATTTTCATTGTTGCTGTCGTGAGAGGAGAGAAACGGTTTATCATCTTCTTCAAATCCATCTCGTTTTCTCACAAAAATCCATCGTTGTCATCGATAAGTAATCCTAATTTTGAATCAATTTGTCTTCTTTAATTTATTGGATTGAATTAGGGTTTAAAAAAGATGAAATTTTGATTCTCTATGAAAATTGATCTTGGTTATGGTGATGCATGATGTTGTTTGATAGATTGAGGAGGAGAGTCATGAATTGAGGTCATATTACAAAATCAAATTTATATTTGGATGGTATATAATTTATATAAAAATAATTACTTTGAATTTGGCTACGAAATTCACATATATTTAAAATCGTGATGTCTACTTTATGAAAAAATTTACGGTTTCAAGTTATAGACCGATTAGTATCAAGATATCAACCTAAGAAAATAGGACGTATTGTTGTATTTGAGAAATTATCTAGAATTATTTAGAAATAAATAAAAGACAAACCTTATATTACTAAAACGCTAATTGATTCTAATTTATGTGAAAATTTACATAATTAAATTTGGAATTTTTTTTAAAGATATTAGTAAAAGAGTGAGAAGAGGTCAACTAGTCTGGATTTACTTGATGACGTGAATTAGTTTAATTAAATAGAATTATTCAATAAGATTTAATTTGTTAATTTTGTATCTGGACAAACTTATGTATGTCTATTTTGTAATAAAATTCATGGCACATGATTTGAAGTTATGTACATAAAACTATGATATAAAATGTATATAAAGGTCAAGCTGTTATGAATTTTTAATGTCAATCATCAATATCTATTAATCTAGAAATGATCACGGGGGTATGCAATATATATCGTTGGAAAGATTAAGATGTCTATTTTTCTGAAAATATAAAAAAATTATAACTTTGATATTCCTACATATAGTTACAGTGATTTTCATAACAATACGTAAACCTGTCTTTTCTTGTAAATAAAAAGATGATAGTGATTATGGATTTGTATTATATATTCACGATAGTTGTTTGACTTGAGCCCTTTGGTTGGTGTTAGAACTTGCATTTCACAAATTTTTGGTGAGAATCTAATATACTTCACTTTCTTTGTAACCTTGCTTGATAGCCCTTATTTTTATACGGTAGACATTTGTTATATCTGCTTAATTAATTTGAAAACAACACGTTGGTTTTGTAGTATCCCTTCTTGGTTGGCGAACATGTCTTGTGAGCCTTTCTATGATTTTTATTGCTTTCTGATATTTTCTGATGTGAATATTTTGGTTCTCATGTTGTTTTCATGTTAGTCGAGAGTCGTTTTCTAGTTAGGTGCGACTTGAGATGTTTGGTGGTCGGTGAAATTCAGAGGTTACTCTGCCCTTTTAGGGAACGTACCCGTTGGATTTAATTATAGAATGTCTCAATGGGTAGTATTTGTCACCCGGGATCAGCTTACAGGACTATATAGGTTGGTGTTATCGTCGAGGTACCTGTATGTTTGATCATGGATATCCATAACATTTGAGTTTTAGATAACCTGGTTAGTAGATGAAGCCGACATCCCTTTACTATTCGTGTCTGAGTTATTGTTTTCTAATGTTTATCTTATTAGTGAATTATTGTTTTCTAACTTTTATCTTATTAGAGAATATGTAAGACTGTTTACACCTTTTACCCATGATGATTTGTGCTTTTACTTTGTTACATAATCCTTTTGGGAACCAACTATCCTTTTTATTGATTTGATCTTGTAACCACTACCTTCTTTTGATTTGTATGTCAATTGTGCCCAGTATGCTAGATTTCTCGCTCGACTTCACCGCTGGCAACTTTTATCCGTTCGTCAGGTTAATAGGTTAGTTTGGACGTCATGGATGCTTGATGATGGATCTCATAGGACTGCATACATTGTTTCCAAATTATTTTTCGTAATTTCCGTGATGAGATTTTTATTTCGATATGTTTTAGACCATTTATTTTTGTAACACTTTTGGTGGTAGGTTGGATTATTTATCTTTTGATATTTCAAATTATCTATAATTGTTGTTGGAACGTTGATTTTTTGGAATTTGTTTTATGGTATTTTATTTAAGACTAATGCGGATCATTAGAGTATAATAATTCACGTGTCGGTCATTCCCCCTCGAGTTTGGGGTGTGACAAAAGTACTACCTTCGTCCCAAAATGATCATAATATTTTGACATGACATGCGTGTCAATGTAAAGTTTGACACGCATGCAACGACGATCAAACATATTTTTTTGTAAGTTTATTGTGAAATATTAATGATTGTGTAATTTATGTATTTCAATCTAATACATGTTGAGGACGATAAGACATGATTTGATATAAAAATAATATTTATATTCATATGTATAGAATAATACAAAATATGTATATGTTATAATTATTATAGGATTGAGAAAATATTTTTTTAATGATAACGGGGTGTAAGTAGAGAAAACAATAGAGAAAGAGGAAAGAAATGGCGGATGTGTTGTATTTGTTTTGATATTTTTAATGTGAAAAAATTATATATTGATTATATTTTATAATGATTCAAATAAAAATAAATAAATTATAATATAAAATAAAATGAGTAAAAATAAACTGATGGCAATTGGCATATCATCGCAGGTGCTGCTAGTTGGGCAGGAGTCGACTTAAATTGGACCAGAGACTCCCGGTCACTGTAACCAGATACAAAACCTCTCCGGCCGACAAATCTCGCATCTTTGCCGATCATCGCACCCCAACCGTCTCTCTCTCGCTCGACCTCGTCGTCAGATCCCTCTATCGAAATGGTAACCGCCCTCGATCTTTTTTCCTCTTCCCCGATTTCATTCCATTTCTAGGGTTTAGAACTTCGATCAAGTTTTGGTACTCATCGATCGGAGATGTTTGACTTGACTATGATCTGTGACTTTGTTTGCATGACTCGGTTGTATCGGTGTCGGTATTCGTTTCTCGTCCTGATCCGGCTGGTTATCGATTTCTTGGATTCTGTGCTTTGTGTTGGAGTTGTTGCTAGTTTTTTTTGTGAATTTTTGTGTTGGATGATGTGATTTGGTTGTTTGGGCAAGATTGTTGCGAGATTTGTGATCAGAGTTTGGTTCCTTTAGTGAAATTCGTGCGAGAAAGGAGAAGATTGGGGTTTGGTTTTTTTTTTTTTGGGGGGGGGGGGGGGGTTGGAATGAGAATGTGTGAATTGTGAAGTAAATGTGATGGTTTATGTGTGGAACTGAGTTCAGGAGGCGGTTTATTTGTTAAGAAATCGTGATCTCAGAGTCCAGTTTTCATGTCAGCAAGATTTGATTATATTGTTAGGAGTAGCTTGCAATTTTTTTAATTTTTTTTTGTAGTATTCTATCATTTTAAATTGACAGAGAATGAATATGTTGAATTGCCACATGCTGAGTCGAGTGTGGAACCTAGTGAGTCTGGTATTGTGAGATTACCATAAGTTCAGCCAGCAACAATCAAGGTTTTCAGTGATATTCTGTGCTGGTTCTCTGGGATCTTTTTCACCATTGGCTTTTAGTATGGTTGATTTATCTCCCCTCATTGTGTCAAGGATATAGTGGTTTTTTTCTAGGTTTCTTCTCAAAGTTCACAGTTCTATATACATCTTGACCATGCCTTATAGAGTTGATTGAAGCTTATAATATTAATGCCATCATTTTTCACGAATCCCTACCTTTATGACCACCAATGACTATTTGCTATATAAATTGCCTAGTAGCGATGGTATTTGAGCGAGGCTCATGGCATCTCCTTTTTTTCCTATATCCATAAAGTGACAAAACCTTGGTTTGATGTGGAGATGCTATTGTTTTTTGTTAAGGATATTTCTTATATGATTTCTACATCTGTGTATGTATTTTTTCTCTAGGCCAATGCAGCATCTGGGATAGCTGTGCATGATGACTGCAAGCTCAAATTTTTGGAACTGAAGGCCAAAAGAACTTTTCGGTTCATTGTTTTCAAGATCGAGGAAAAGCAAGTAGTTGTTGAAAAGCTAGGAGAGCCGGCTGAAACATATGAGGATTTCACAGCTAGTCTGCCTGCTGATGAATGTCGCTATGCCATCTATGATTTTGACTTTGTGACCGAGGAGAACTGCCAGAAAAGCAAGATCTTCTTCATTGCATGGTATGATTCTACTTCATGTGCATTTATGTTGTTTGCCCTGTCCTTGTGTCAAGCCCTTTGGCCATTGGTGTCCTACGAATCAATAATCTTTTCTTCTGACATGTTTCATGGTTTCTTTGAAATATTTGGTGATGCTTCTATTGTTCATGATTTTATAATGGATGGATTTATAGGGGAGCTGGGGCTTGGCCTGATTTCTTTTGATGAGTTTTTTGGCTTGTAGCATACTTATGAGTTATGAACATTGAAGCAATCTTTGTTAGAGATTTAAGGACCTCAAAGTATCACTGTGAAAGGAAACTTTATTTAAAAATTTGAGGCTTTCTTAAACCTCTTGTAGCTAACTATCCAACTATAAGAAGATTTGATAAAGAAGTGGCACAACATGCATTTTTATGGACACATTTTTTCTTAAACCCAAGAGTTGGAGATTGCCTGTCAAATTTTTCATAACCCACAAAGATGACTGCAACTAGACTCGGTGTCTGCCTATGGTTTCCATAGATCGCTTATTCTCTCACAGTGCACTGTCAACCAGCTCTTGCACTACTCATGATTTTAAGAAGACTACTGAGCTATCTTTGTTAGAACTAAATGGAGCTAATTAACCTGCTCTTGCACTAGTTTACTTGCTTCAGTGTCCCGCTGGTCAAGATATTTTTCCATCTTGTGACAGGTGCCCTGACGCAGCGAGAGTGAGAAGCAAGATGATCTATGCAAGCTCCAAGGACAGGTTCAAGAGAGAGCTAGATGGCATCCAGGTGGAGCTGCAGGCAACTGATCCTACCGAAATGGGTCTCGACGTGTTCAGAAGTCGAGCCAACTAATCATTAACCTGTCGCTATTTTGGCAGCTCCTGCGTTTCCATCTCTTAATGAATGAAACTTCTGTAGCTTGTGACTTGGTTGATAGGTTGCTTGTCATTGATACTGGTGTTCAATGTTCTACCCTAAAGAAGGTGCTTTTCTTGTAGCCTGATGACTACAAGCTGATGAACCAGTTTGTGGAGGGTAATGTGTCTTCGGCATTTAGGTCATCGTTTTCCAAATCAAAGATCTGAATGCTACTTGATGTCCTGTTAAGGTTGTGTAGACCTTGCTTCGATGACTTGGGATTCTGTTGGTTTCTACAATGGCAATATAGATGCTGTGCGAACTATGTTTTGGTACCTTTGTGCATTCCTTTGTCACCTTGGGTCGCTGGTGCAATTTTGTGCGCATATAGTACGTTCATGTGCTCATTCCTGAGGTATTGCCTGACTTTTCTCAATTACATGGGACTGGGCCTTCCGAGTGACTCATCGAGAAAAGGAAGCTCGAGATGGATCTCGACGTTATTATAGCAAAACTGCTTCTCTCGGAGTCTTGATTCATACAACTGGTGATTTATAACTCGCAGAACAGGCATTGCATCTCATTCGCACAGAAACTAAGGCTTATGATGAGGCGTTGCTTAAGTCAAGCTAATCAATGATCAATACGTAGCTGAACTTCAATCTATCACAGAAATTGGCACACTCAGTAAGTATTTGATGTGAGCGATTAGCGAAGTCTAACCTAAAAGAAAAGGAAAAAGCATCTGTCTTCATCCATCACATTCAGAGGAGACGTGAATGGGACGCTTTCTCGGAGACGGATCACTGATTGTCTCACTCCTTTGCTGTGTAGGATTCCTACTCTCGCGTTGTTCCATTGACTACCGTTAATGCAATTCTAGGGTTCAGTCATTTCCTCTCGATAGAAATCTAATTTCATCTTTCTTTTCCTTTTTTCTAATTGGATAGTGAGAACCGAGATTCTTATAGAAATATGAAAAAAAAAATCCGAATAGGATTGGGTTAATTTTTGTTTAATCCTATGATAAAATTAGACATTATGAGAACGTCTAGAATAGAATCGTGATTCTGACTATCATTCGGTGATTTTAAGATGGGTCGAGGATAAAAGAAATTATATCATGCTTTAGAAAATGATTTATGGGTTGTTTGGCTTGTGTACTTGGTTGGTGTTTGTGAGACGTAGCTAATTGTTACAGAAGAGGATTTGGGTGTCATCTTCGTTGTGGAAAATTGCAAAGGATGTGTTCACCTCCTCAATTTACCTAAACCCTTTGATCTAGATAATAAGGATAATTGTGCGGACCTCCAGCGGGTTGAGTTTGTAGTTCGAGCATAGATGGGTTATGTTTGTTCTTCTTGTCGGGGTGAGTATGTTCTCCGATCGATGCGGTTCTTGCTAACGGCGTGATTTCCAAAGCTAAATCATGCTACCGGATGTTGATAGGGAAACAAAACTTGCCAGGTTCTTTTTAGTTTATCTATTTCAGCTTCATCAGTGCAATGTTGTTATTTGTTTATGTGACTTGTGCTCTGCAAGTTCATTGATGATAATATTTTCTATGCTACTTAGCGTCAAGATACCAGTCAATGACATATTGTTACACATCAGCCGGTGACTTAGAGCTCCATATAGGATGTTTTGACCGATTACCAAGTCTACACATCTCCTTACTGCAGCTATAGTTAATTAATTACTAGCAATGGTTAAGGATGAAAAAGGGTCTAATACACAGTGAAACGAACGCCATCGCTGAAATAAAGTATGCCTATGTCCCTCTAAATCATCCATTTAAGGCCAAGCCGTAAAGAGTCCTACCTAATCCTCATCAAATCGCAGGTCGACCTGCTAAAGATCGGGCTAGATCAGTTTGGTGGGAACAAGTGAACCCACCAACTTCAACTCGCCATACAACCGACTTGTAGGGTGATGTTATCTCTTCTGATCATATACCATGTTAGCTACGCGACTATGGAGAACTTATGATAATTTGTATCAGATTTGTCTGAACTGAGGTATGTGGTCCATTTCTATACTTCTAGGACTTCTTGTTAGGAAGAGCTAGTCTCCGCTCCATGTTATAATTTGTGCCCCCACACATGCTTTAGTTGCTGGATTTTTACCTGATGGTTCGGTGCTTCTGATATGGGATATCAGAGGTTATTTATTTTGCTGGAGATCTCAGTCCAACTGATAGGAGGGTAATAGGCTTTTGGACCACACAGTGAAGAAGCTTTACCACTACGACAACTAAACCAAACCTTTAACCTGTTATACGGGATGGTCACATGGATATGATAGTGTCATTTTTCTTTGTCTTGTGTAATCTTATTTGTGAAATCATGAGAATGTCATAAAAACTTACAAAATAGAATGATACACAAAAATATGATGTATTGACAAACATTTAGATGCTAACAGAACTGTGTAGGTAAGATAATGCGTGTTCTCACTAACGTCGAGAGAATGACAAAAATGTTGCCTGGACTGTAGCTGGAGGGATACATTACTCGTGTTGGTTACCTAACTTGCCATCGTGTTGTCAATTTTGCTCATTGGAGAGACAATAGGGTCCTGAGGCAGTCAGCCTGTTGTGGTGTCAGTCAACCTGAATTGAATCTGTGAGAGAGCCTCTAGGATAAGACTCCTCCTGGTTTTTGAGTAAATGCAAATAAGGCAGGCAATGTTAGAAATCTTCCCCTGCTGTGGTAATAATTGGTGACAGGAAGATGCAGATCAGTGCCTTTTGGGTAGGTGTGGAGGGTGGTGAACTATGGAGTTGGTAAAGGATTTTCTTGAATGAGTTTTGCTGGATCAACAGTTCATCTGGTTGTATCAGTGCTGGATTGGTTACATGAGATTATGAACGGTAAAGATAATGTTACATAAGGATTAGTGTTTGAGTACGTCCAAAGCATATCTATCTTTGCAACGTCTCGGTGTGAGTTAGCCTCAAAACCACATCTTGAACCATGGAGTTGTGTTTTGTTCGTCTATAATATAGGACGCCGCTTGAATATCATGCCCATACTGTCTAGGCACCAAAGGTGCAGCCCTTTGGGTAAAGAGCAGTGTAGTCACAGCGCTCTGATAAAATAGATAGTCCACTGCCCATTGTCTAGCATACAAATTTGACACTGTATCCGGACTTGGAATCCCGAACCTAGGTAATTTACGATAAAACACATGAAAGAAATCGTTATAGAAAAAAGAAAGAAAGAAAGAAAATCTGGCAATGAATACAATCAACTTCTCATTTGTGGCTTTTCCTGACAGTTTCTCAATCTACATTTCACTCTGTCTACTCTATTTTTAATAAGTACTACCTGCAGACTACCAGTCCCCTTGCTCTTGTCTGTCTCATTTTCCCCACACTCACTGCAGTTAATTTTTCCTTCTCTATTCTTTCATATAGTACTTATATGAGTTGCAACATCTCCTGTGTAGACTTCTTTGATCATATTTTCATCTAAATCAAGCCAGCTCTGTTGTAGCACAGCCATGGCATACAGGGTACGTCCAACTCTCTCTATGTTTCTTTTTCTGCTTGATTATCGATTTTGTGAAACAGTCTTTTTGTTATCCACAAGAGAGATAAGCCTACATACACCTCGTCCTTCTGGACCGGAAAACTGGGTTCTTGGTGTTGTATGTTCGTGCCAAAGAAAGTCACTGCCAGGACATCAAGATGCACCTTCTTGGACAATCATATATCCTGTAATATGTCTCTCATATAAGTGATGACAATATAAGAATTGAGGCAGCATGGTGATCTATTTTATGGATCTTGAGCGTCAGATCATGGCAAAGTATTTAGTTTTCGACGCTGTTAAGTTTAGAAGAATTCACTTGTTCATTACGTGCAGGAAGAAGGGTGGCCTCTTGGATTGCAGAGGCTGAATGTGAGAGCTGCTGGGCAGCTGGTTAGGAACCGGGATATGTCTGCTGGTTCGGTTTCTTTCAGCACTTTGCTCACCGTTTCTTCGTCTCCTTCTTCTTGCTCTTCCTCCGATCTCGACACACAGGTGTGAATCTTTCTCTATATTTAACTTGAAAGTTCGAGAAAGCTTACATGGAAATAACCATAAATGCATAATGCTACTTTCTTTTCTCACATTCAATCTTTATTTGCATTAACTATACAAACTACGTATGGTTCATCAATGGATTTATGTTCTATTGATGTATTCAGGATATGAAATGGAACAGGTCAGCAGAACATTTTGCTGTTCAGTTAGATGTTAGTTTAGCCCATAGTTATCAGGAAGGCGCTAAGGCCGTTATCTGTTAGGTCCAGTGCTTTGAACTCGAGTATTTAACTTAAAATAAGTCTCGTTGTCTTATTTCTTGTTCGTTTTAACCCCTAAGTAGCGAGTCAATAAGGACCGGAATAATTCGGTATGTTGTTCCCTGTAAGCATGACGAGAGGGGTTAGAACCGGATAATGCTCTCATCGCCTAGTCTTGTTCATTTTAGGTTATTACAGGCTTTAACATTAGTTAGGCTCTATGAAAGTTGGAACCGAATTTTTGGGTCATCTCACCATTTGTTTTGGCATCAGATTTGATTAGCAATCAATCATATAGTTCCCCTTCTCCTTTATAGAAGTGAAGTGAAAGGCAAGGGGGGTCCATTCAAAGGACAATGGAAAGGTGTATGTTATGTTAGTCAGTTAGCGGTCAAGTGGAGTTGCTTTAACCTATGATTGGCTTGGGGACTTCTAAATTTCTCTATCTTGATGCCTTTTTAGTTCCATAGATAGATACCTAACTTGCATAGATATTTGATCAATGATTTCGAGAACTCACTGTTACCTTCACTTCAGAACTTAAGGGAAAAAGGAAGGTTAGAGTAGGATAATACAGTTTTATTCTTATTTTTATATAGAAAGGTTATTTTCTGATCTCATCAAATGTCAAACCCTGATCGTATGATTAAAGAGATGAACGGTTTATCACTGAGTCAACTTTTCTCGACGATTAATGTGGCAACCCTCTAGCATATTTGTATCGTAATGTAGCGGTATCATGATCAAGAATTCAAAATCTTATCAGAACTGTTTGTCATCTTTAGATAGAGTGGAGTGAATATTTGACATCAGTTAAGCTGATCGACTGCTTTTCATGAGGGAAGATACTGAAGATTAGAGATATATCGACTTTTTCCTATTCACTTATGCTATAAATTGAGTTTTCTGGCCATTTTCAGTCTACGGAGTCGTTCTACCAAGACAGGAGCATCTCACTTGGCAATCTGATCGGCATATCAACGATTTTACATATCTCGCGAATATCGACCAGAGGAAATCGCCCAGTTTCTGCCAATACCAATAGCAAGAAGAACATCAACGGACGGTTCACTTGGCTTTTTACTCTCTGCTTGAAGCCGGCTTGTAATGATCATACGAGAACGACCGATAACAAGTCTCTTGCTTCGTTCCTTGAACAAGAGAGGAGAGAAACTAGCTTTCCTTGTACTAGATCTCAGACACTGCCCACTTCTGATGCTCCGAATCCTGGACTCGACAATGATCGGGATGCTGATAAGGAGCTATCTTCAGATAACGGGATCGGGAAAAGCGACGATAACAGATTGCTGGAAAAGTATGAGTACAGAGCTCGATTCCTTTGCGCGTGTTTCTTCAAACAAATTGTAGACTGATCATTGGTCACATTCTGGTTTGCGCTACCTGATGGAAATTCATTGTAGTTTTGGTTTTTTTTTTTTTTTTTTTTTTTTTTTGTTTTGTAGAGGAATCGCGTTTTGAAAAGTTTACGGGCTGAGGCTGTCACAGAACCATGAGCTTGATATGTATAAGCTGTTTGCTGCCCACATGTTTATTGAAAGGATTCATCAAATGATAAAATAATAAAGCAGCAACAGCTTGATGGACATTGGATTATTATTGCATAACATGGCAAATGGTAGACATACAAGTCTTAGAAAATCGCCCGACAATCAATATCAGGACCATAGTGTTTCATATCAATAGAAATCGTTGAAGGGATCACTAATTTTCAATGCAGATTTCCAGACTGCAGCACTATATGAGAATTAATCAGTAATTCTGATTTCTGAGACATGAATCATTTCTTGAGTAGACTCCCGTCTTTCATCCATTTCTTGCTCATGCTGGCTCCAAGGAAATTGAAATTGAGAGTGGTTCATTCAGAACCAAATGCGCTGCGTCCAACTCCTTAAGTTTTATCCACCTCCTCGCATTCAGATGCAGTTCTTCCTCGGCCGACCATTTTGCGCAATGATCCCATGGCTGACAAGCCCTTGAAGCTACTGCTTCCTTCTGAATAATGTTTTCTTGATATCCTTGGTCTAGGCGAGACCACGTCCACTGCAGTCTCTGTTGGGCTTGTAAAAGATCCAGCCCAAATGAAAAAAAAAGTGGTTCAATCCAAATGAAAAAAAACCTAGACTTTGGCTGCTTTGGCCGCAGCTTCTTCCATCAGAGTGTTGACGCCCCCAGATGGTGTTCCACTACTAGAGGGTGTATCAAAACAGAAAAACACAAGGGAGAGGAGAGAACGGCGGTTTTCAGCTTTCAGATAGGAAGTTGATTTCAGCTTCCAGAGACGAAGTTGTTTTTGTGATGGTAGTTATTTCTATAATTTTCAACACAATAGCACCGTCTCTTGTTAGGTCTTCATTATTCCGCAGATAGTTGAAGAAAGCCCAACAGTCTCATCATCTTCATCATCATCCATCACATCCTCAATTCTAGCGACGACCAGCCGAGTAATGGTGTTTCTGCAAAATGGGCACAGTGGGCGGGGTTCTTCGGGAGGCAATGGTTCAACAGATAAGGCTTGTCGTTCTGGCAGCACAGCAAGGTTGCTCGAAGCAGATGCAGCACAACTCAATCTCACTATCCTGCTCAATAAAATGTCAAGAAATTGAAGCAAAGTGAAGCTCGATAGGCAACTGATACACAGAATTTAGATTCCCGAAAAGCTTTATAACGATTATGATATTTCGGAAGCATGTCTAGTTTGTAGTCCTGTTACAAGAACGCATCAAGGATGCAACAGTCAACTGGCGTGTTCATTCAGACCCCAAAACGAGGCACTCGCCTCTAAAATGTCTCGGCTTGGAACAGAGGCAACAAATAGAAACACGATAGTTTAAATCTCAGTTTCAGACAAAATTTAGCTGTCGCCAGGTCAAAGTTCCACGGAGCAGCTAAACGCATTATGCACAAAATAAAGGACTCTACAAGACGCCGCAGAAGGAACATTACCTCAGAAAGACAGTCATCAGCAGTATCCAAGTCCCCGGGTGATGTTAATGCCTCGAGTATAGACTTTTCCCTTTTCTTATTTGCCTCTATCAGGGCTTTCTCCAAAAGGGCCTTTGCTTCAGGGTTAAGCTCGTTGATCAACTTCAAGTAAGAGTTTCTGGTGATAAAGGGTTGTGCAAGGCGGCACAATCCAAATAATTGAACTTAAGCGCAATCATGTATGGTGTTCGCCTGTACACAGACCAATCTGATGCTCGTATTAAAATTTCAAACACGTCAGGTAACAAAAGTAGCTTAGGAAACATTTTCATTGTCTGCTTCTGAATAAGTTCGTCGGTTACATTAGTTGTCAGGTTCAGGGTACATAACAGGTATGCTACATTAAATTATATCGACAAGAGATGGTAACAGATGCTAAACCTCAAGGTGCATGCATAAACAAAACATTTCCCAAAATGGCCGACTAACATTTTCGGAAAATGCACATACATTTAGCAAGAGGAGCTCATACGAAAAATATGGTAGGAGAATTATGTAACACAAAGTTGACTAGCCGAGGAATACCCAGATGAATCTCGCAAAACTCGGTCTCCTCCCCATGCTAGCAATTCCCTTACACCATCTAAAGAACCCCCAGAAGCTGCACAATGGAGAGGTGTACTCCCAGGATGACTGCAAAGAAGAAGCTTCATCAGAAGAAGAACATTTGAATCATCATTGACGTTGAAAGCAACGTCAGCATATTTAGAATAAGGATAATTAGCCATATGTTCCAGTTGAAGTGCCGGTTGGAAATAGCTAGATGTAGAATTCGTTCTAAACAATGCTCGGTGCTAAGAATTGTCATTGTGGAGCTAAATTATGGTAGTATCTGAGTGTGGTTATATTTCGACATTTGTGCTTTGACGTAATATTTTCCTTTGATCTTTGATCGGTACAGACCCCACTCCACTCATGTTCGCTGCAATGTCTGTAAAGATCTCGTGCGTAGAAAAGCTCATCGAAGCTGGAGCCAATGTGGGGGGTTCAGTACTGAGCTCTAAATATAGAACTGATGTCAAAATTGTGTGTATTTCTTCACAGATGGGTCGTGGTTGATTGTTTCAGTGTCGGTTTTGACAGATCTTACTGTTTGATTCTCTATATGGACGAACATGCTTGCACTATGCTGCTTGCTTTGGCCATTCAGACTGCCTCCATGCCATTCTTTCCGCTGCACAGTCTTCCGCCGTTGCTTCCTCAAGGTATTTCTCATACATAACCTTCGTCTTCCTAGTTTTTCTCCTTACTGTTTTGTTTCCATGGATGTCAGGGGATTTTCTAGATTTGTAAGCATAAGAGATGGAAATGGGGAAACCCCGTTACACTTAGCTGCGAGTAAAAGACACGCAGAATGCCTTCAAATCCTTATTGTACTTGACACAATCGTTTTTTGAGATGCTATGCAAAAGAAGCAATGGGATTATTTCTTAATCGTCAATTTAGACACGTAGTTTATCTTTCCCTTTCTTCTTACCTTGTTTCTTAACCTTTTCTTGTGTTGTCAAAAGAGCACTTCCCTCATATTCATAAGCAACCTCTGCTTCTCTGGCACACACATGGTCATAAACTCATTAATTGAACATTGATTTTTGTGTGTATTGTAGGAAATTTTGAAAGGTACATATTATTGGGAAAGAGTATTTAAAATATTATACATAAGAAAAATATCAGGAATCTCAACCTCAAGGTTCTTCAACTAAGCCACAATGTCTCTCATCTTTATTATGTGCTCGCGCACACCTTTCACACTATTGAGTTTTAGAGATGCAAACTTCATAATTAGGATCATGACATGAGCATTTTCTGAAGACTCAAATTGCAAATCAATCGCGTTAAGTAAGTCCTTCACCTTATTATGCTTCTCGACAAGATCACAAATACTAACATATAATTTGGTCTTTATGAAAATAACACAAATACGGTTGGACCACTCCCACTGTTCATAAAGAACCACTTGAGCTGGAGTGCTAGCATCGGTAACTGCAGGTGATTCGTCTTTCTTAATAGCATAATCCATGTCCATAATCCATGTCCATGCATCCCAATTGTAGAAGACTCATTTCCTTCCAAACCTTATAGTTACCACATTTGAGTTCGGGAACATTAATTTTAAAATCATAAAAATTCACAGGTTGTGAAGTTGCATAAGAAACACACACATGTTTACTAAGAGGCAAATAAATATAAAGCATGACATACCCAATGTAAATCATACAAACAATATGAATTTCATAATATAGAAATTACATGTGGGTTAAACTTCTAATTTAAATAAATTCATAATATCGAATGATGAAATTAACAGATTATATTTCTTTCTTAATGGATAAATTAAGAAAATAATCTGATATATCATCCTAATTAATTATTTTAATACAATAAAAATCCTTCATGGGATGAATTTTAATTGTATAAAAATAATTAATCATAAATAATATCTTTTATCAAAAGTGATCTTTAAAAAATTCATTTATTTATTTTAATTAATGAGAGATATTGTGTCTAATCTCTGATCAATTAAAATAAATAAAGATTACAAGATACTTAAATTTTTTAAATTATTGTCCAATTATAATAATAATCTTAATTGTATGATTATTATAATCAAATTGAACCTCAAACAGTGAACTCAAGTACATATTTAAACCTATAACTTATTATTAACTTCATTGATCAAAGGTGCACTGATTCATTATAATTTTCATCAAACATGTAAATAGCTTAACACAGTAGCCCAACATGTATTGCACAACACAATCTTGTCGTTTTCAACATCATACATAGACTTCATCTCTGCTTTCCCATCCATGGCTGCCATGGAAAACAATCGTGCTGAAACATCCCTAACACCTCACCCGACAGTGCCAAAAAATCAAACATGACGACGATGCAGGCCATGTTCATATCCGGCAGAGATCCATATCACCGATGTCATCAGACAGGAGCGCGCAATCATCGTCATTGTTTATGGATCAAGCACTGCATCCCTCCACCATACGGCATACTAATAGCACAACGATTGCGAATCAAGCTTTTTTGCATATTGAGATAATTGATTGTGTTGAACTGAACCTTCCAATCAATCCGTGAGATAGTATCAAAAAGAACTACTAATTGATATTGTGTTTTATTTCATAGATTGATTAATCATCCAAAACAAATTAATAAATAGATCCATATTGAACAACATAGCATGAAGATTGTTCGAAGATTGGTCTGATAGCAACTGTAGAACAATAACCTTCGTCTGATGGTGCTTAACCTAAATCTGTATCCCATCTCTTCTAAATATACTACTTGTCATCAAAGTAATTACGTAAAAACAGAGAACAATTATCATTTGATATTTGAAAAGATATAGGATTTTATCCAAACAGAAATAAAATTAGGATCATGTAACTTAATAAATAATTAAGTTAACAGAATGATATCATTGTATTCATATTGTTGACATAGTTGATCTCAAAGAATAAGAAGAATGTATTGAGTTGTTGCCGTTATTGAGATTACAAGGTGATTGATTTTTAGATGATTGAGGACAAATGTAATTTGGATTGACAGGATTTTCGAAATTATTCAATTATGTTATCACGAATCCATGTAATGTAATCTTCAATTCATGATCTTCGCTTTTGAGCTTATAATTTTCAGACTTCTTATTTGCATTGCTCTCGAGGGCTTCCTTTTCAGCTATGATGTAGATGACATTGTATAAAGTCTTGAGTGGAACATAATCGGTGTGATTATTTTTAACTTTAGAAGACATCTCATCAATGGATGGAGTAATCGAATCATAGACATGTCTTTCAAATATGCAAACTATAAGTGCATCATACTATGCACTAGCCATGTGCGAAAGCAGTTATCAGTGTCCATCAAGTTACCCAAAATGACCACTGTACTAGTATACACATCGTGTCACATGTCCAATGTCTTGGTTCAAAATGCACACATTGATTTGAACTCCATTGATTGCTTGAGTAGCTAGAGGTTTCTGCTGGCTTAATTAGTCCCAATCTTACTGTTATTAGTAAAGTCCCATTTGTACACCTTAAGTAATTTCAAGTAATTTTATAAATATTCTGATGAAAATAACAACGATATCATCCAATTAAAACTCCTATTTAAACAACAACAAAAACTCTAGGACTACGGGGAAGATCAGATAACTTGCGGTTGAGGATTCAAACGTACCCCATGATTTGGACTATTTCATCCACCCATGTAACAAGCTTTTACGTACTGTACACGTCAGGACTCAGGACCATACATGCACAGTGACAACATATCAACCATTAATTGGAGTCATGCTCATCGGGTGTAGCTTCATTACAATTTTGAACTTAATGGTTTTGACACAACCTTAAGTCAAAGTTCCATTCCGCTCATCATCGTAAATTTAACTAGATTACAAGATGTAAGCTGAACGTTTGCTATCAATTGATCGCATAGCGCACACACCACACATTAGCATGAATACCATAACCATCTCTTCATTCAACATCAAAACCATCTCATCTCCATTTCTTTCCCTCTTGCTTCATATTGGTGCTGCTCATCCGGGCATCAGATATCAGGACGGACTGAAATGCGTATAGAAACCGCAGAAGACATGGCTAGTGACTTCCCATTGCTCTCGCCTCTCAGCTCCTTTGTCGAAGTGTAAAGTACAGTAGCTAATCAACAGATGATAGAGGTCGTCGCAACCCCCC
>LIEC01011478.1:474-49088 GCA_001925005.1 Drosera capensis | reverse complement strand
TTTTTTTTTTTTTGGGGGGGGTGGGGGGGAGGGTGGTAAAGCTGCTCTAGCTTCACGCCTCAAGGTTCTTTTAGCTCCCAGACCAACTTTTACAAAATGGAAATATATCGGCCAGTAGACAAAGCTAAATGGGAAAATAAATTAAATAAACCTACAGTAGGAATGAAGTGAATCTTGACAATTTACTCAAATAGGGAACCTTGAACTGGATAGCAGAAGCAGAGAGGCCGAAAAATTGCGAGAAACAAAAAATTTGAGGATATCAGTTTTGGTAGATGCGCTAAAGAATCAACAGGAAAAGCGACTACTTCAAAGAATCTAGCTACCTGAACCCCTTCTCTAGCTTTAGCTTCTAGCAATGCATCAAGTCGAGCGGAAGCATGCTCCTGAAAAGGTCGTCGAAGATATAACTCTGGGCAAATCCACCAGCCACAAATAAAAATCTACAGGACATCACACAATATCATGATTAAATTCCACATTAACCACCCAAGAAAAAAACACACAAAACTGAAATAAAAGATAAAATAAAAACGTTATTTTGTACAAATGCACAGACCTCCGACTTTGAGTTCTCAATTGCTAATGCAATTGCTTCAAAAGCTGCTTGACCATCAACAAACCACTGAGCCTGACTCCCATCATCTGTTAAGCCCCTTGGTGGAGCAAAGGAACCAAATCGATGCGGATGACACCAGCCTTCAGGAGGTCTTAGCCCAGCATCATTAATTGCCACAACCCAATCTTTGGACTTGGAGTTGGTTCTAGTTCTCAGTCTTATGCTCCGATTTCCACAAGTGACCTTAATAAATTTCGAGTTAACTGAGCATTAACAGCAAGACATCTTATCTTCTAAGAACTAATACTATGGAAATGCAATATGAATCAAACACTTCATGAAGCCTGAAACTTATCTACAAAAGCTTCACATTAGCTTCCATTTTAGCCTCATACATATCAACGAAAGTACAGGTAAACTGAAACTGTCCTAGTTGCAATCAAACTTTGAGCAATGCTTATCAAATGCTGAAACCAGGAGCTTTTCACTTTGTTAGATGCATAACTAGAGGCTCTACTGTCAAATTCACCTTTCTTTTTTCTTTTTCTTTTGGTGGGGTGCCTCCTACAGGATGCAGGATACAAACACAAACAAGGGACCTGTCAACTGCACCTTTTCAGCTTGAAGCAAATTTTCGTTGAATGATGCATATAGCTAGCCTTTCTTGTGTTACAGGTACAGGATGCTAATTTCAAGATCTAATATCCTGAACAAAATCTATATGTCAACAATTTAATCACTATTTTATCTCACTGTATCCCAGAAAAAGCCCTTACCATAAAAGGTAAAAGTTAGTTCATGTTTCACCCTAGAGACAATAGAAAATAATTACACTAAGTTCAATAAAAGTTCCACAGTGGAGAAAATTACACATAAAAAGCAAATACAACAATATGCTAGAACGAGTAACAACCAGTAACACTTCCGAGGTCAAAAAAATTGTACCTTGAAGGCATGACGTAAAGGGTTCCGTTCCTTCACTTCTTCAGCTAGGAGAACTCTCCCTTCACCATTACCATCAGAACCAGGAAGCACATCAAAAACGATAATATCCAACAGCTTGGAGTCAAAAGGATCTGCCAACAAGGCCAAGAATCCAGGCTTCAAGACAGCCCACACCTGCACAAGTTCTTTCATTGCTTGAATAAACTGCTCAAAGAAACCTCTTCTACCGATAATGCCTCATTGATCAAGTCTTGTCACACGCAATTTTGGAAGGGAATACCATAAGGAATTCATAAAAACCATCTGCGCAAATGATTCTTCAAAATAGGTTTCATAATGGTTTGACGTACAGAAGTTAAGTTCCAACATGTTCTAGAAATATAGGAACAACGTTTGACGAATTGCTAAGAAATCAAGGCGCGTGCACTCGCTGTGATTTTACTATGAAAACGAAGAGACTAATACAAGCTTCGACAAAGGTCATCAAAAGCCATAATAGTGAACTGAAAAAATGTGGAGATGGTGGACTGACCTTTTGCCAATTGTCATTGCACCAACTAAAGAGATGGCACGAACAACATTTTCCATGATCCTCGTCTCTGGGAATTTTTGGTAGATGCTTCACCATTACATAATCTTCCTTGAGTTTTGGGCCATATTCTGGTGAAAATGATAACTTAGACACCTCCAGAAACCTACAAACCTATCATGAAACAACACTGAAATGGGCCCTTCTTAAAAAAAAACCCCATAACCTCATATTATATAGGCAGCGAACACTTGAATCAAACAGAGGAAGCTTCCAACTTATCAAATGGAGAAAATAAATTTCTATAAGTCATGCTTATGCTGTTTTGTGTTTGAAGTGAAGGGTTTTTATGCCCTCATATAAGTCTAGAAGCAGTCCAACAGGACACAGAAAACTCCAAGGTAAAACCTATGGTGCAGGAACCCTTGCACAACATTATGTGGAGAATGCAAGACGTCATACATAAACAAATCATCATGTTCCAAGGCCATGTAGAATGTTTCCATAAAAAGCTTGCTTGTGTCTAACCAGCTGAAAACTCTAGGGGGGGAAAAAGTAAAGCAAAAACACTAGGCTTAAAACAATGGCCATGACCAGGCTTCAAACAATAAGCTAGATTCATAAACAACCTATGCCTAATTTTAGGACGAGTAGATCGTTCAAGGAGAAAAGCCCATCAATGACCGAACTGGAGCGGCAAAAGTGAACAGCCATGAAAATGTTTACACAGGTACGTGCCGTCAGATTGGAGCTATGGAATACTGTGATGTTAAGAAGTGGTCTCAAATATGTACCACCAGTGCGGGTTAAGCATCATCAAGAAAATCCAAGCATACCTCTTTAGAGTTCACTATGTCCAGGTTGCCTAAGAAGTGATTTAAATACCCTTGCATCGCCACTTTTGCTCTATCTGATATTGAATGCTGCCTACCAAGAGCTGGACGAATAACTGGCAGTGCAGCACTTGATGGAATATCCCTGGAAAGGAAAAGAACACTCACAATCATGGAATTCACAAAAAAATTAAAGGATAAGTCTCTGATCACTGAACTTTAATCAAAATGAAGGCACTATTAGTAATCTAGAACACAGAAATAACCTGCTTTTAGCACTTTCGTCTGGTTGAAAGGGAACACTTTCATCTTCGCCATCATCATCTTCCGGCAAAACATGGACATGATCCCCGATTCCAAGGTTTTGTAGCCATTCTTTAACCTTTGAAATGATCCACAACAGAATTAGAACCACACTATCTCCATAAAAACAGCTTGGCGGGAAACAAAGAAGGCTACGAGGGATAAACAGCACAAAAAAAAAGGAGAAACCTGGAAAAAATGAATGATGAAAGTTAAACCAACCTGCTCCTGCTTCTCATTGATTTCTTCAATGAATGCACGTTTCTTCAATGCAAAGTGCAGATACAACACTTGGGCCGCTTTCTTGTGCAATTGCCACTTGAACTAGAATTACAAAAATCACTACCATCAAAACTTAAGTGTCAAAATATACAATCATGAACCAGAAAGAAAACACAAATGTGTGGACCTTGAGAACATAACTAAGCATATATGGAGACCTGTAGAACTCCGCCAAAAGACGATTAAAACCCCAACAAGAAGACACCAAATAAGTGGCAATTTAATGAGAAGAAAACAAGGTAAAATCAACAAAACATAAGATATTTGGCAAATAAACAAAGGAATTAAACTATACAAGACAAGTATATGAAGGATGATACATATTTCTCATATTTCCTCACTCAGTGACAGCATCCAATTTGAGCACCACGCAGTTGCATGGATAACCTGACCAGCCTATGCCGCACAAACTGAATGACACCCGCCGACGCAACTTAGAAAGAACAACAGAGATCAGAACAAATAATATTTCATACAATCCACAAGCACGATCAATTAGCGCACCACATGACAGAGGCTAAAGAGCACAAGCTCCTTGCGTAGAAAATATTCAAGGAGCACTTAGTATCGATCCCGACACCACTACAGAAGGTTTAAGGACAGAAAGGAGCCCTTCCAGTTCCCAATTACGATGCACGACTAACATTTTCTTTAAAAAAGTGGATCGTGTTGATGCATTTTCTTTACGATGCTCATTCGAAAATCATGTCGACTAATCACGAGATGAAGATAGCCTAATCATCACCCTCTAGAGAGTAGCTCAACGAACCAGCTCAACTTCTTGCTCTTTGCATCTCATGTTCTTACTAATAAATAACTATACTCTACTTGGCTCGTTCACACTGAACACCAAGATTACACATCAAACAGGAAAACCACACAACAAACACCAAAATTACACAATAAACACAGAAATCAAACAGCACACACAGCTCACAATGGTTCAGGTCACTACCTCTTTATACTGCAACTCGATCACATACGACAACAACATGGGACTAATATCCCCCGCATCGGGCCTCGACACATGAACGATCGTCGCCACCGGCAACTCCTCGAAGATCCGAGCCGATTCGACTTCGTTGAAGGAGAAGAACGACGACATCGTGTGATTCGCCGCCGTCGCCGACGTCGATGGCTCCGATTCCACCTGGAAGTATCGCGGGCCTCCGTCACCGTCGCCGCCGATCAGCCGCTCCAATGCCATTACCTTCGAGATATTTGGAAATCGATTCGATTTGATTAGGGTTTGGGAATTGATGGGGTGAGATTTGGGGAAGAAATTGGAGAGGAATTGCAGTTGTGTTTGTAATTGTGTATGAAAGTGTGATGAGAGGAGAAGTTTTGAGTTTCTTTGTTTACTTTGTCAAATGAAGCGTGCTGTTTTGGGAAATCTGCAGTCTATCAAATGAAGTTGGGGTATCGTTGTTTACTATCAATGATAAAAAAAAAAAAAAAAAACAATAATAAAATAATTTTTTATGAAGAATATCTTATTATTATATTCAGATAAAATAGAAAACGAAAAGTAAAAATCATGTTTATAAAAATTAAAAGTTATTTTTTTTGATTTTTTGTTTTTTATTTTTGTTTCATCCGTATAGAACATAAATCACAAACAATAATTTCTATTTTATCAATCAGTGAAACAAAAATAAAAAATCAGTAACATAAATTATATCAAATAGATCCTAAGATTGTTTATGAAAGTTTTGATCTATGTCATATATGACCAAAGGATAATTTGTTGGGAAAATGGTGTTGGCCGGTAACAACACGTAAGTTGTGTGTTATCATGTACGTCTAACGATGGAGTCTTTTTTTTTTTTTTTGAATTTTTTCACCTTCAATTATTTCTAATAGTACATAATTGTAGCATCATATTTCATTTCCCCCAATTTGTTACTTCATCCGATAATATGATCAACAATTCATGAGATATTTTATGTGCAGAAATTTTGCTAGTCATGAGTTGCTGAATTATTGGTATTTTACATAAAAAGAAAGAGTGACTCAAAATGTGCACATACTTATTTCGCCGATATGATTACATGTGATTGTCGTCCCTGATCTTACTTTTAACTGAAATCTTATATACTAAGTAAGTTGAGATGAATCAAATAGGATGATGAGACCTGAGAAAACTTCTCAAGCAAAGTGATAGTAACGAGATGGAGAGATAATTTTATTCATCACTAATTTATCCACATCCACATTTCCAATTTTATGGAATCTTTAACTAGACACGTGAGATCTACATCTGTGATGCTAACTTAATAATCAGTATATACATCTGTGATACTACCATCTCGTAGGAGTATTATCAGATGCAGATTTAGATTCATGTAGCATTACAAAAGTTGGCTAGATACTTTACTGGGTTACCAGTATGAGCAAGCATACTGAGCATAGATCTACATATGGATATTACTCATTGTTTACATAATCATTAATCAGTCCACAATGCCTATCAGAAAAAAAAACAGGCCTCATGCTACAATCCACCCTAAGGCAGAGGCGCAAAATCATTGAAAGTAGAAATTGCACGACATTTCAATCCCGACCCAACTATCATAATGTATTGGCAAATGCAAGTCGCGATCTTTCAAAATGTTACATAAGTAAAGAATGGACCGCCAAGGAACCACAATACACTCTATTTTTAAAGATTATAGAGCAGGAAAACTTAGATGGATCATCTAAGCCCGGACGACCCTCCCTGCAACCTTTGATCGTCTAGCTCAATGCAACTGCCCAACAGCAGTGTCTCACCTTAAGCAGAGCACCAAAAACAAGTGAAAGCCATAGGCGCCCAAGGAACTGAAGAATGCATCATTTTTCTTTCGCATAACATGCAACTCTCTGGCACGGGTTCATAACCTAAACTAAGCCGAGTGAGGACAGTGTTTCACTTCCTGGCGAAGTGAAGGACCCTCCACACGGTTTCCACATTGATCCATATGAGATATGAGCTAATCGAGCGTCGACTTCAGACCCATCTCGCTCCAAGATTGCAGAAACTTGGTCCCGTGAGCGTGCTGTTGCATTCTCCCCTTGGGCCTGCTATTGCATTCTCTAATCACCATGACCATCTGATTTGTCCGTATTCACAGTCGCATCATAGGTCTCTATTGTAAATGAGCTATCTGCAAAACATCTGAAGACAAGAGAAGACACGTAAATTTGTCAGAATTTACTCAGCGATCTATCTGAATCCTGCATCAAGCCACAGCATTTTGTAGTTTTGACTCGAGCAAGGAGATATCATTCATGCAAATGCTTTTATGAAAACCATGTTCTACAAAGATAAAAGGCAAAATTGCCAGTGACAAATATCATAAAAAGGGGTATGAGTCACTGCATAGCTGCTAGAGCACAAGGCAAGGGCCATAGAGGTTAAAAATGAGAGTGTGAGAATGAGCAGAACAAAACAATCATATGCACAGCTCAATAAACAACAAAGTACCTGAGTTCATGCCAGAACATATCAGTCCAACCATGCAGAAATCGTCGCAGAGGCACAAGGAAATCTTCCTGAGCATCACAGTTCCCAGAGGAATCCGCTGGCTTTCTCTCAATGCATGAGATGAACAATGAAGTGACAACAGGGACAATGATTGTCAGATCCGGATCCTTGAGGAAAGCCTGCAACTCCCTCCATATCCAGGGCTCTATTCTTTGTAGGATTCTATCTTTGGCAACCTAGCTTACTGGGTCACACTAAATTTTTTTTTTTTATCAAGGATATGTGCACATCAGCAAAGGTTCATATAAATCAACTAAACATGAAATTTCGTTGTGAATCTTGTGACGTATAGGAAAGTTCAAACAACAAAAATCTACTACGTTGAGTTAACATCAACCTTCAACCACAAACAAGTCAAGCTCAGGGGCCGAAATGAATTAGAACTTGCTAGTAGCTATATTCCAAACAGAATGGAGTCCATTTTATGATAGGCACACTAGTACTAGTTCAGTTATAGTAACATTAAACTCAAAAATTAGATTCAAGCATCATTTACAGTTATTTTCTCCACTAACATTTGGACTGGGCAATCACTTACAATAAATATGTATCATCCTCTAATAGGTTTTTTTTTTAAAAAAAAAAAAATTAAACTTGCTCTTAAGAACCAAGAAGACATCAGAAACCTTAATCTGATTCACTGTAGATACAATAAAGGGTGGGAAGCAGCCTACCGGTTGGAGGTGGCTCCGACTTGAGAAAGGAACAGCTTGTAGACCCTGCCTGTATATGCTGCAAAAGGAAAAAACAAAGT
This sequence comes from Drosera capensis, assembly GCA_001925005.1. Classification (NCBI taxonomy): domain Eukaryota; kingdom Viridiplantae; phylum Streptophyta; class Magnoliopsida; order Caryophyllales; family Droseraceae; genus Drosera; species Drosera capensis. Next base: position 41,357 of record LIEC01011478.1, on the reverse strand, counting down.
TCAATAAGCCAAGTCTAGCTTATTCCATATCTGTTTGAATCAGATTCTAACAAAGACAACCACAGGAGTGCTGAATAAAAGAACAAAACTGCCAATCAACGGAAAAGCACCACGTCTTTTCATATGCCAAGGTAAACTAGCTCAAGCAATGCACTACGAATTTGCACTGACAGGCAAAATTATACATTGAACCCTATGACTCTCAGGCCACGACATGAACTAACTACATCTGTATCACTTGTTCATCAAGGATTTCATTTCCAGGTATCAAAAGCTCCAAATAAGTCCCAAGTCCAGTCCTAACATCATCCAGAACTCTCAAAATATACAGTCCAAATTTTTAGACCACAAATCCGACATCACTTAGCAATAGTGCACAAGCCATCAATTCCATAAGTCAGACGTATCAACTTAAACCTCAATTTCACAATTCAAATCAACAATGTGACTCCGGCAGGCACTTGATTCCAAAACCTTGTTCCGACAACCATCGATCTCAATTTAAAGCTCAATTTCACACTTCAAATTAACAATGCCATACCAACAGGCACTTGATTCCAAAACCTTGTTCCAAAGACCATCGATCTCTATTGCTTCAAATTAACAATGCAATTCCAACAGTAACTTGATTCCAAAACCTTGTCGCAAAGACATCAGTCTCGACTCTTCTTCGCTATCTAATTTCCATACACTCTCAACAGCATTTCTTCCCAAGCAGCACAAATCCACCAACACATCAACAAAGTCACCAATAAAAAATTACTCACAGCGAACAAACAGCACCAAAACGATCTAGCTACCGTAAGCCAACCTTTCACGCCACCGAAGAATCCTACCGGCCACATCAGACCTTCCTCCACATCCAAACGACCGCCGTCTCGGCACCGGCCCCGAGGACCTCGCACTCATCCGACTCCTCCCTCGTCCTCCGAAGAACCCTAACAAAAGAAACATCACCGCAACACACAAATTCACATCCCAAATCTCACAAACCCTAACCGCGGTGGTGGTGGTCGATTTGGTCCAGGCAGATCGGGCAGGTTATGTTAAGGGTCGGAAAGGGAGATTTCCGAGGAGGAGGGAGGCGGTGGAGGCGGGGAAGGTGCGGTGGCGTGAAATAGAGAGAAATTAGGGTGTGGCGGTGACGCAAGGTGCAAGTTCCACCGGCAACCTGGAGCCAAAACCATTAAACCAGCCTAACCAGGACTAGGTGAGACGTTATCCGCCGGACAAGTCCAAATAACGAGTACTTCTTCAATTTGTACTACACAAAATACTACTAAGGACAAGAAAACGCGCTCTCCACTTGTCTCTTGTCCCCTTTCTTCTCATCTTCTCCCACGGTCACACCACCTTTGTATAAATAAACCCTACACAGAATTTTCTTCACTTTAACTCCAACATAAAAAAAACCACTATCCAAATTACAACATTTTGATCATCATTTTTGTGAACTGAAGCGGAAGTATTGACGATCAGATCAATGTGTGACGGCGTGATCCTAGCGGGGATCATCCCTCGAAACCAAGGCGGTAATCGAGTCAACAACATCCCTGAATCATGGCCAGAGAGTTTTCTTTCAAAATGTGACACATTCTCAAATCAAGCCATCCAACCCTTGAAGCGAGCACCTTATTCTTCCTCCGGTAATGATTGTTGAGGAATATAGATCTAACAATGATAAGCTGTTTATGTGCAATTTAAATCAGCCCCACGAACTCTTATTATGATATGTTCTCTATCATCACTTTATGTAGGTGATTAATAGGTTTGAGTAAATTCGTGTAACAGATGGTCATGTTCAACTCGACCAGAAACCCAAGAAGCCACGGAAAACACAATACAGGGGAATCAGGCAGCGACCGTGGGGAAAATGGGCAGCCGAGATCCGGGATCCAAGAAAAGGCGTCCGAGTCTGGCTAGGAACGTACAGCACACCAGAAGAAGCTGCTCGAGCTTACGATAAAGAAGCTCGCAAGATCCGTGGCAGAAAAGCCAAAGTTAAATTCCCAAATGAAAACAACAAGAACAAGAACACTCCTTCATTGCCACCACGATCAAACAGGTCCAATCATAACTCTGGTTCTGCCTATCTTTATCAATCTTGCGCGGCATTGGATGATCCTAGAGGACCTGTGACGAGCCACACTGGGTCTTTCAGCTCAACTGGGTCGTCATTATCGGGTGTGAAATCATCCGGCGTTGGCGCGGAGGTGAAGGGTTTCGTTGCAGAGGCGGCGAAGGTGGTGGATATGATCAAATTGAAAGAGGAGGAGAATGAGGTGGAGAAGCTGTCTGAGGAGCTGTTGGCTTATGAGAACTATATGAAGTTGTATGATATACCGTATCTTGAAGGGACAGTGATGGCGGCTGTGTCGCGGCCGGAGAATGAGGAGGAGGAGGGGGTCGCGGCGGCCGCGGGTGGCGCCGCCTTGGAGCAGTGGAGCTTTGATGATTTGCCGCCTCCTGGTGAGGCATAATGGTTCAAAGTTCTAATGTATATGAGAATTGAGATTAATTTCTGTTTTATAGACGGAAATTATGGTTTGAGTTCCTAAGTTTGTAAATTTGAGACATCTGTAACTGTAATTGTGTAGCGTCACACCGGAGGATTTAACAACCTTTATTTTGTTAAGGGATAATTTCTATTGTAATTTACACCAAGTTGGGGATATAATTTATTAATTTTTTCTTGTTTTTTATAAATTTTATATGGAGTAATTTGATTATAGTGTTTAAATATTAATTTTGAACTAATTTTCTAGTTAAAAAACCCATTTACTCTGTCAAAACTATTCATATGCATAAACGTTTGTCATGTAAGTCATAAATTATAGCAATATATCGATTTGTTAAATACAAATTTAAATAAAGACATCACCCATCCGCGTCATAATTGAGACAGCAACGTCCATGGAGAAAGGAATTATCATAAGTTCCAAAAAATTGAAAATTATGATGCTGAAATTTGGAATAGATTAATGAAAGAAAAAAAAAAAGAATCACTTGGTTCCCAACCCAGTGGGACCTGCATTGACCGATGACCGGCAACGTGACCAGCTGGATAAAAGACCCACAGGAACTTTTCTATTCCGCAGCTAGTTTTAGAGAAAGAGCAGAGCAGCCACATTCAAGGGTTTGCCCAAATGACGCAAAACCAGTAACCATGTCGATGAGGCCGGAAGTATTCAATCGCAGAATTATGAGCAAATAACTTCTGGACAAAAGACATTAACCAGGAATCAGTAGTGGCCGTCCCGATTTTACTCCACGTTAAAACGAAATCAATCAGGATTGTTTGATAATATTGTTTGATATTATTGTTTAAAATTATCAAATTAAAATTAATAATAGAAATAAAAAATCAATAATTAAAATCGAAATCATTTGGAATCTTAAAGGTTGTTTAATATCATTGTTCAAAATTGTGAAAACTTAAACCAACAAGAAAAATAAAAAAACAACAATGAAAATTAAAGCACGAATGAAGCAAAACTTTTTTTTAAAAGGAAAACATTAAATGATGTATTAAAATGAAACAGAAAATATAACTAAAAATCATTTTTTTTAGTTTTTTAGTTTTTGTTTCATTTATTGAAGAAACAGAAATCAATATCAAACAGTTCTGTATTATATAACTGTTTGAATGAAACAGTGTGTCTGTGTTATTTAAATTGTGAGTCTATATTAACCGAAACGAAAAATCAATAAAAACAAAAAAATTATAATATGATATCCATAAAATTGAAAACATTATTACATATTATCAAACATAACTTTTTTTTTTTTAAAAAAAAAACATATTAACGCACTGTTTAAAAATAGTACGTCTGTTATTGAAGAAAACAAACAAAACTAAATCATAAAAATCAATCAAACCCAATCGTAAAACTAAATTACTATAACCTAAACAAGTAGATTAGAGTGTAAAAAACGTGATGGAATTATCCTATTGAACTTATCAATTTCTGTAAGTATGATGGTTTATTTACATCAGTATTGTCATGTGTAATTGTGATTAGTGATGGTAAAACTTACATGATGAAGTTATAAGTTGTTGTTCAAATTTCTGCATTTTATATCATGATAGTTTCTTTCTGTGTGGCTGCTTGCAGAGCAATAATTTTGTCTGAAATATAGAACCTATTTGTTTTATTTGCTATTCTCAACCTTCTTATTGTCATACAATTTGCAAGTACATAATAAGAGTTTTTAATCCATCTTTTGTAGTGATGTACTCATTCTTACATTCCAGATCCTTCATTGCAATCTTCACTTGCTAAAAATTATGTCGGTAATCTTTGTGATATCGGATGTAAAACAAGTGATAAGCTGTAGTTTTTAGATACGTTCTTTCAGAGTCCAAAGGTCAAGGGTTAAGATTTCTCATTCTGTATAGAATATTTGTTCTGCTAACTCAATGTTAATTTATAACATCATATTCATAAAATTGAATACATTATTACATAATATCCAACATAATTTATTTTTTTTTAAAAAAACACACTGACGTACTGTTTCATTGAAATGGTGCACTGTTTTCAAACAATGCACTGTTATTAAAAAAAAAAAAAACAAGCGAATCACAAAAATCAGTCAAATCCAATCCTAAAACTAAATTATTCTAATCCGAACAAGTATATTAGAGTTTTCGATCACTGAAAACGATAAAGGAATAATGATTTTGTAGTTAGATTTTCAAAACGAATGAAATCGAATTTTAAATAAAATTAAAAGATTTGAGATGTTTTGTGGATGAAAATCGATTGATTTGTGTATGTAAGATTAAGTGAAAGTGATTAGAAATAAATTTTGATGAATTTTGATTAAGATTTGATGAATTGAACAATTTGATTGTGAGGATGGTTGATTATTTTGGAAAAAATACAAATTATATCAAATGAGAATTATTTCTGAGAATTGTATGTTTTAAGTAATATTTTGAAAAAGTTATATCCTAGAGAAATTTTTTGTTTTATTTATGTAAATATAATTTAATCGTCGAAGTTATTTTCTATAAATCCGTACACATCATAAAATTTTCAAAATTATAGCAACTTTTTTTTCATCGAATTTTTTATCCTTATTCTACTAATTTTTTCAAGCATATTTATATATATTTTTTTATTAGATAAATAAACTTATATCCTTCATAATTTTTTGAAAAGTGAAAATTTTTTAAAAAAAATACCCAAAATTAATGATGTGATAAGGATAGTTATGCCTATCTTTATGCCTATCAAATCCTAAAATTAATTTATTCTAACCTGAACAAGTATATTAGAGTTTTCGATCACTGAAAACGATAAAAGAATAATGATTTTGTAGTTAGATTTTCAAAATGATTGAAATCGAATTTTAAATGAAATTAAAAGATTTGAGATGTTTTGTGGATGAAAATCGATTGATTTGTGTATGTAAGATTAAATGAAAATGATTAGAAATAAATTTTGATGAATTTTGATTAAGATTTGATGAATTAAATAATTTGATTATGAGGATGGTTGATTGTTTTGGAAAAAAATACAAATTATATAAAAATGAAAATTATTTCTGAGAATTATATGTTTTGAGTAATATTTTACAAAAAGTTGTATCCTATAGAAATCTTTTGTTTAATTTATCTAAATACAATTTAAGCGTCGAGTTATTTTCTATAAATCCGTACACATCGTAAAATTTTCAAAATTATACCAACTTTTTTGCATCGAATTTTTTATCCTTATTCTACTAATTTTTTCAAGCATATTTTTATATATTTTGTTTATTAGATAAATAAACTTATATCCTTCATAATGTTTTGAAAAGTGAAAAAATTTAAAAAATACCCATAATTAATGATGTGATAAGGATAGTTATGTCTATCTTTAGTATCAAATATAACTAATTTTAGGTTAGTTCTCTTTAACATCACTTTTAGCTCCAATCATGAGCACATTTTTTACAATTTTGGTTTCAAATTATAGACATAGCATTACATATGACTCATTATTGGATTTGCTCTAATAAGAGAGGAACAAAAATTACAGGCAGAAGTGAAAAATTTTCCAGATACAAATGAAACATCATACGTGCACGATCAAACATGCTAGGTAAACACACAGAATACAGATTGCAGGAGTTTATGCGAGTAACAAAAAAATACAAGCCAAGTTGCTTGACGCCTTTATAAAGTGATCAAGCAAAAGTGATGCTATATAGTACCAAAAAAATACAAAAAGACGATGAAGAAACAGGGCGAAGGAATCCAATCACCTTGGGATGGGATGCCTGGAACAATGAATACTGTATAGAGTGATAGATTCCTTAAGCTCGAACGGACACTCGGAGAGTCATCAACAGAAGTTCTCAACCAGCCAGTTTGCTCAAGCGATGTATGGTGCTCCTTGCAACCCTATTGCCAGGATCAATTTTCATTACAGTTCTTAGGTCTTCGGCTCCAAGTTTGTACTTCTCGATGCTCTCATATAAGAGGGCACGCTGCACGAGCACCGACACATTCTTCCCATCTTGATCAAGGACCTGCAAAATGATACATGTCCAAAGCGTCAAGCCTCAGGTTGTACAACTTCTTCTAAACAACCCTGGCAGCTTAATATTTCTGCAATTGAGTCTATTGAAAGTACAACCTCTTGAAAAACCAACATAGGCATCTTAATACAATCAAATTATACATTTATACACTGACAATGAAGAAATTTGGACTTGCCAACATATATAGAATACCCACGCACAAAACACCATCATATAACTTTGGAAGTAATCGCAGCATTGCTGTTAGTCTAAAGTTGAAGAAAAGGAAAAAGTCATTTCAGAAGCTTCAAACCATCCCTGCTTCTTCATTTCATCACTCGAGTTATTAGTATAAGGTACGTTCAACAGCCGCCCCCTCCCCCAAACTGAACGAGTATAACCCCTTAAAAAAAAGGGCATTGAACACTAGTCCTTAATTGTTTAGATTTGAATCAAACTGTAGGAGGAACTCCTGCAAAGACTCAAAGGACTAATGATAACAAGATGGATCCAACAGAACCAAGACATCTCTCCCCAGTATGAGTGGTTTGTTATCAATAACAACAAACAAAAAGAAATCAAACATTTGTTTCATTGTATGGAGTCGGCTACATGAATACAACCAGCTCATATTTAGGGTTTCCTTCAAATTTCTTTGAGGTCTTTCTCATTTACTCTTGTTGGTGCCATGTTATCCATTCATTTCACAAAGAACAGGTACGGAACAACCGCTTCTGTTAGACTCATCAAACAAACCAACAAACCCATTGAAAGGGTAATTTTTTTTGTTCAGAAGTCAGATGTATGCATTCTATGTGCGGATTACTATCTTCAGTCGACATCAAGCATCAAGTTTCTTACTCAAACACCAAATACATTAAGATGAAAGTCAGCCATACCTTTGTACAATCAGCAACAGCCTTCTTATACTCACCAACTTCCTTGTAACAGGAAGCCCTTGTTATCAAGACCTCCATTGTGCCATTAACATCACCAGCTTTCTCAAGAAGAATTACCGCCCACGACAGCCACTTAATAGCATCAGCATATTGGCCTTGCTTTTGATTATCAGTCCCCTTGTTCTTAGCCGTCAAAGCGGAAACTCCAGCAGGAGGCGGTGGAAGGCCATCAAGTTCAGTTGTGCCACCCACATCTTGATCACCGCCTCCAAACTCCGACTCCAATCCCCAATCCTCACCAATATCAGAAAATGGCTGGCTTACAGAAGCACCAGATCCCGATTTCGCAGCCTCACTTGATACCGCGGATGAAGGGAAAAACATGTCGAAAGAATCAGCTCCCACAGACTGAAAAGGCACCTGGTTCTTGCTTGAAAAGCTTTCCATTGGGAAAGCTGGAGCAGAACTCGAACTTGTGTGCTTGTTATTACCCGTCGAGAAAACATTAGAAGACACACCCGAAGATGTCGATTTAGGCGCATTCTGGAAATCCCCCGATCCACTTTTGCTGTTAGAGTTGACATTAGTAGCTGATCCAACTTTGCTGCCAGAGCTAACATGACCACCACCCAGTGGCTTCGATCCAAAATCAACCAAGGAACCAAACGGATCCTTACTCGAACTCAAACCCCCACCTCCTACACTCTTCGCAGATGCCTCAATCCCACCTGAATTCAAACCCTTATTCATCCCAATGCCACCACCACCACCAAACCCACCATTCCCACTACTCGTCGACGCACTAACAAAACTCCCAAACTGCTCCGAATTCCCCTGTTTCAACCCCGCGTTCCCATTCCTCACCCCATTATTCCCTCCCTTCGGCAACGTCTCCCCCAATCCGCCCATCCCAAATGACCCTTTCCCTGCCCTCGATGCAGCATTCACCCCCACACTCTTCAACGGAGCATTACTAGAATCCCTGTTCCCCTGCCCCAATGCGGAACTCACCAGATCCCCAAACAGATTCGGATCCTTCTTCACAATCCCAATACTCCCACCACTCGATCCAATTCCCATCGAGTTCCAGCTCTTTCCCGTTATATCCCCCACCATACTCCCCGATCCAACACCGATCTCACCCTTCAAACCACTCGCCGCCGCCGCGGGACTCGGCTGGTGAGTCCACGACGGCTTTTTCGGTTGCCACGGCGTCGGTTTCGGTTGTTGCGAATACGCAAATGTCGAATTCGAAGCGTGCGTATTGGGATTCGAATTGGTCTTCTGATCGTTCAGGGATCGGGATCGATTCGCCCCGATCCCGAGATCGAAGTCGAAATCGATGCTCGATTTACCTAGATTCGAATTCATTGAAAACGACGCTAGATCGAAGGGGGAAATCAAGAGAGTGTTACCTTATCGGAGACGATCGAGCGATCGGGGATCGGATTAGGGTTTTGAGGTGACGGTGGCGCGTGATGAGCGGCAAAAGCGGTGGAGAGTGTTTTGTTTTCGTTGTGGGAAGGGAAAAGCCGAGGAAGAGGAGGGAAAAAAGGAAGGACAATGTTGTGGTAGCGCATAAACGAGGAAATGGACGTGGAAATAACACCGACACCCTACAAGGGGCGTGAAATTTTTTTTACCGTATGGATGGATGTAACGATGAAGAACGAAAGGAAACAGTTTTTCTGTTATACAATATAGGTGTTCGAGTTGTTATCTTTGGATGAAAACTACGATTTGATAGTTTATCATAATTTGATATTGTGTAGAGCTATTAGATATGCAACGTGATCTTGGAACAGATCAAGTCTCTTGATTGTTGTTGAATTATCTATTATAGAGTTTATTGAAGTTTGCGGGGATTGCTTGAATCTGAAATGGTTCAGCCTAGATAAGAATATTAATGACAAAATGGATAGAAAACAAGATTTCTCATACTGCTGAAAACGGATTGTTGGTTAACATCTCAAGGCAAACAGAGTTGAACAACAGAACACAAAAAAACATTTCAGATCTTCAACCAACTACAGTACTTAGTTTAATCCATTATTCAACACAACAATAAATCAAAGTAGCGCCCACACAAGCAGTTTCTAGATTACAATTAGAAGCATACAATGTCCATGGCCTAGTATAGCAAACCTAAACCTACTTTCCGGCTCTAAACTTTGAACCACGACAGATCCGATCCAGGCCCTTGCATAAAACCCTGCTCAAAAGCTACAATTGTTTTTTTCCCTCCACTCGTAATACATTTTATGCCAGGAGGCCCGACCAATGGACTGATGCAGGTGTCATGCCTCCTTGCAAGCAGGGGTGCTCAACGGCGCCTATCATGCCTAACACGAGGCCTGGTTCTGGACGGTTGCCTGTTGCTGAAATCATACTGTGGCCTACGAATAACCTTCCCATCTACGAACAAATCACCTGCAAGTGGATGATACGAACGAAGGATGCCACGAGTGGAGTTTGAAGTCCAGGGTATTACGGATGAAAGGAAATTTACAGTAAGAAATGAACCAACCTCCGTAATCTTTATTGGGCACATCAAGATATGAATCGGGTAGTACCCATAGCACACCAGGTAGAGCTGTTACATGCAGTAGAAATCAGCAAAGGAGTCATATTTGCACACAAAGATCAAAAAAGAGGAAAGGGATATTGCCTAGTGGCCAGTGCAGGGGATAAGGGACCTGATAAGCAATTGCACGCAGGAGAAAGTGTACGATGGATAAGTATAACACAAAAGGGAAGTGAAATGTAGTCGCCGATTGGCCTTGGTAGCCATGGGCATAGATGAATCTCAACAAGTCATTAGGGTCAGGTCATAGATGAATCTGACACTTTCCCCACAATGACTTTGGCTACTGCATAGCTGATAGCCAAAGTCATAGTTACTAGACCCACTCAAACAACTTTTCAATCCTCCCTTCCTCATTTTGTTCTGACATTAAAGTTCCCAAACCGACAATGTACCCAATATCATTTAGGATTATGCAGTGCTGTGGATCCAAAACTCTTCCACAAAGCATTAGCCAATTCTAAAACTGCCTTCATTCCGTGTACATGCAAATTGTCCAAACCTTGTTAATCACATCACCAAAAACTTGACAAAAAAACTCCTCCGGCAAACTTCCTTCAAACAGTAAATCACACTTTTTGGTTGGAGGTAAATCAAAATTAAGGCAATAGCACCTCCCTAAGCAATCCATTCAATCAAATCTCTTGATGCCCATTTCAGCTCGATCAAACTATATTGATTGCCAGAAACCTCAAACATCTGATTCAAAGCTGGCAACCATGTTTACAGGAAGAAATGGTTTTAAAGTGTACAGGGTCTTTGAGGAGGATCAGTTATGCAGCACACATCTCATTGTCAATAAATCAATAAGTAATCCGAATGTCTTGTGACTCTTGTCCACGACGGGAATTTTCACTTACATATCACTAGCAACAATATGGATCGGGCATACATATCTAAAACTATAGGAGCAATATAAATGTATATGACTTGCCTTATAGATGAGGCATTACTGAAGTACATGGGGGTAAAACATAAACAACAGTTCAAATCAGGATTTTAAAATAAATTGTCCAAAATCGAATCACAACACTAAATAAAAGTAAAGCTTCAGCATCAAATCCCACAGCCATTACCTTTAACCTTGTAACTCAACTCTTCCGATATCAAAGCCCCAAAGCCTGTATAAGTCGTCGTTGAAACTGAGTATATCTTCTTCTTCGCCTCTTCCTCCCTTAGAACCACACACACCATCAAGGATCAACAAAAAAAAAACCCATCATTTCCAGACATGTTAAGCAACAGTTTTGGCCTTCTAACATCAATTTGCATTTCTAATGGTTGGTTCGCAACATAATATCAGAACAGGTGTAACATTAAGGTCACGAGTTTGAAATCATGCCTCGTTATTTATTTACCACTAGGTATTCGGGTGAGGCGAGTGCTAAAATACATTATTGGACCTTCTACCATAAATTTAGACTTTCGATGGAGTTGATTTCTTTAACACAACACAATCTGAACCAAACGACAATAGTATTTTCATTATAGACTCAAACAAGATGCATAAGAGAATGTTTCCTAATACCAAAACCCTGAATGAAGCCCCTAAACCAACAATCACACTACTCATTTCCTCACCCGCCGACGACTTCAGCTAGGGTTTTGACATAAGCCTGAACCATCTCCTCATCACTCGGCTTCGGCTCCTTCTCAAACTCCATCACGATCAGCCAGTGCTCGTAATCGCACCCGTCCAACAGTATAGTCTCCTTCGGCGGCCGATTGCTCCAGTTCGGCGAGGGGTCGTTCAGCGGCGAGTACCCCGAGCGCGTCGTCTTCGGGCGCGTGGGAATCGAAGACGATGGAGAAGGGAAAGGGGAAAGGCGAGGGATAAGAGAGGTGAAGGCGGCGGCGGGGGTGGTGGTGCGGCGGCGGAGTAGAGAGGTTAGGGTTCGCCGGCATGCGAGGAGAGTCGCCATCATGGGTGGAGGGGTTGAAGGGAGGGAGAGTGTGATGAAAGGGTTTGAGAGGAGTTTGGTTATTGATGTTAGTCATGAAATTGATAGAATTATAACGGGCAATAACTCGGATAATCTCCATGAATATATGATCTGTATGATGTCGGGAGGATGAGATGCAAGAGATAAAGAGTCCTTTCATTAAAAAAAGTTAATGACTTATTTTCTATAATTGAGTTATATCTATGATGATGATTCATGACATACGTTTAACGTATGTAATTATGAACATCCAACAATACATAGCCGTTATATGCGAGATAGACGATCAAAATTCAAAGAATTTTCGTTACATCCAGTGTAAAGTATAACAGATAATCGTTTATTTTTTCTCGAAGGCTAAAAATAGATGAAATTACGATTGTGATCTTTCATTAAAATAGGGTCTCATCCGGTATAATGTTCTCCGAAAACAGAGCATCCGTTATTTTTTTTTATAAAAGTCAGTCAATTACCAGTGAAATTGTGACAGATGTCAATTCAATCAGTGAAATTTATGAATGATCGGTTTTAACTAATCCAAACTCCACACATGTCATTATTTTACATGTTTTAGATCTGAAATTGGTATTCAACCAATTATATTTGTCCACGTGTCGATCTACTGAAAAACGCAAAAAAGGAAGAAGAAATATTTGCTGTTCATCCGCTCATTTCGCTGTATTTTCGATTTATTTTTACTTCACACAAATTTTTTCACGGAGTCATATTTTGATTACATATTCGAAAATTAAGAAGTCTTGGCATCCAATGATTCACTCCAAAGCGATGAATAAGAGAATTCAGAGTGCTTTTAAGGTAAAACATTTAACATATTGCAAGAAGCGGAGTTTTACTTTTGTAAAAAGCACGGGATTTCACGTGAATATCAAGACTAGTAGAAAACGCACACGTTTAGAAGATTTATGTTTTCGGATATTCACTTGTCGATTGGCGAAAAAATCAATAGAAAATAGCGAGCTAGAGTTGAAGGAAATAAAAAATCAGAAAACTAGATCGTGCACAACGTACGAGTTCTAAGGTGAGAATGTTCGTTGTCCATCGTTCAACGAAAGACATTTGGGTTGTTACAAGATATGAAGATGATCATAATCATCCTCTGTTTTCTCCCAACAAAGTGAATTTTATGTCCACAAGAAAGAACATCGCTCTAGTTGTGAGATCTTTGATATCGCTTATGCAGGAATCGAGAATCGGGGAGAGAAGAATGATGAACGTGCTTTCGACGCAGGCCGAAGGCATCACAAATGTTGGGTTTTCTGAGAGAGATGTTCGTAATGAGTTTCGCAATTTGAGAAATATTCGAGATGATAGTATCGGGAATGCATAGTTTACAGTAAACTATTTGAAGAAGCACAACGGCGATGGAATGAGCAACTTTTTCTATCGTTATAAGATCGACTCGGAGAACAGAATCGACACAATTGTTTTGGTTCACTCCAGATCTCGGATGGCTTACGAATGTTTTGGAGATGCAGTTACGTTTGATACCACATATCGAACGAACAAGTACTCTATGCAGTTTGGGTTTGTTCACCGGAGTAAATCATCATTATCATTGGATCCTGTTCGGTTTTGAAGTTTTGAGAGATGAAACCGAAGAAACCTTCGAATAGGTGTTTAATACTTGGTTGGAAGCAATGAAGAACAATACTCCCAAAACAATCATCACGGATCAAGATAGGGCGATGGACAATGAGATCGCTCGGGTTTTTTCAGACACTCATCATGCATTATGCTCTTGGCATATGAGTTCAAAATATCCAAAGAAGCTACATCATGTTTATTCGTGTCATCCGGACACGTTTAAATATGATTTTCATATTTATGTGATGAAATCACTAACAATTGAGGAGTTCGAAGCACGATGGCGATAACTGTTGATCGACTATGGGTTGATGGACAATGAATGGTTGCATTCTCTGTACATGATGAAGGAAAAATGGATTCTGACATATTCAAAACTTTTTTTTCTACCGAGATGAGCACGACTTCGAGGAGCGGAGGTATGAATCATTTCTTCGATCAATACGTTAACAGTTGGACGACGATGAAGGATTTTATTATGAGATCGCAAGAAGCACTGGAGAAACAATATTCTTGAGAAAGGAAGGCAGATTAAGAAACTACCTACAAGAGTTGAACTATGATTTTGCATTTAACTTTAGAAGTTCACTTTGGAAGGGTGTACACGAAGGAGATCTTTCATAGATTTTAGATCGAGTTTCAAAAGGCAAATTAGTATGTGTTGCTGAAGAAGTCCATGTCCGAAGATGTCGACGTGTATAAGTTAACCAAAGCTTTTGATCCTCGGGTACAACGTAGAACGTATAAATTGGCTCATGACACGAAGGTTGACATCATCGCCTGTACTTGTTTGATGTTCGAGCATTCAGGTGTGATTTGTTAACACATGTTGTGGTTTCTTGATATCAATTACAAGACTGAGATTCTCGAGTACATCATCCTCGATCGGTGGAGAAAATATGAAAATAGGATCGATCGTCAGAGTATCCATATGTCACAAGATGAGGTTGATTACTCTTCATCACAGACGATGAGGTATAACCATCTATGACGATCGTTCCAGGGTTTAACAATGCAGACATCTTATTCCAAATAGGATTACAACTATGTTTTAGTAGAAAGGGAAAAGATTAGCATTTTCAAGTTCGTCCCTGATCCCGATGAAACAGATGGAGACAGTCTATAAGACCAAGGGCATACGGTCTATGAAGAGTCGGATAATGTAACAGATGTGGATGATGTGATCTTGGATCCGGTTGTATCTCAAACAAAAGACCGCAAGAAGGAAATACGTATCAAACATGGCCTTGAACAAATGCACAGTTCTAAGAAACTTAGAAAGTGCTCATTGTGTAAATATTACACAGATCACGATAGGAGAAATCATGACAAAGTTATGGCACAAAGATCATCCGATGTATCAAAAAAAAGAGTGATCTAATCATCATGTTATCGAAAAAACGATTGTCTATGAATATTAACTTGCAAGACTCGACCTCCTCCACAATAAGGACAATCATCAAATACTTATATGTTCATTTGTATCATGAATGTTATAATTCTGTAATGAATGTTTGTTGTTTTTTTCTGAGATGTTGTTTGCATCATTTTTTATGGGTTTGCTGTTCAGTTCAATCCAGAAATGTATTCAGAAAGATTGACAATAATATAAAATAACAGTGTTATGTTGTGTTTATATATCCGGGAAAAAGAACACCGAAAGACAGTTATACCGTCTATAACAGACACGTAGTTGGTTTTTTTGGTCCATCCGTTGTAAATTATCCCGGATGAGGATAAATTTGTAATTTCGCTTTGTGTGCTAGCCAGTGTAATTTTTCTCGAAATCTGTAGTTCTTTTTATCGGATGGAGATGAGTTTGGTTTAATCGAAATCTGTAATTTCATTTTTTCAAATGGACGATTCACCTTTGTTGGCTGCCTAAGCTTGCGTAGTCAACGTTAGATGTGGATCATTTCCCTTATTTGTGATACTAATAATTATCAATTTATGCATGATTTTATTTCTATTATAATACACAATAAAGAAACTATTTTTTGAAACTCTCTCAAGGAATTTTAAGGATTAGATAATATGTATACCCTCCGTTTCATAATATAGACAACCAGTTAATCCAATATCGAGATTCATGTCTGTGTTAAAATTTTATGAAATTTGATAAATACATAATATTTTTTTAGTGATAGTGGGGTTTATTGTAGTAGTTGTGAGAGAAGATATATGAATACATAATATAGCAGATTGTGATTTTTTGATATTTTTTTATGTGAAAAGGTTAATAAATGTGGTATATTGATGTCTATATTTTGGAATGTCCAAATAGATAAATGTTGTTTATAATAATAAACAAATGGAGTATTTCGAACAATGTGGTAACTAAGTTGTTCTATGGTGAATCAAACGCATGCAAAAGCTCCTTTAACATAGGAGTCATTGTGAGCTTTTATGCATCTCTTTGAAAAGGAAAAGTAAGATACATTGGATGGTTCCAAGTAGTTAAATTGGGATAATCATGAATGATTGACTCAATGATTAAGAATGATGGACTCAATGATCAAGCATGATTAGATGGTGTTATTTTATGCAGTAAGATATCAATCGTTTCAGTGTTTTCAGTATCTTATGCATTATTTAGACATCAAACCATGTGTTCTTGAGTTCATAACGTAAGATAGCTTGATTGATGTAAAACTTGATGAACATGTCAAATTAAGCATGCACTTGGGTAGTTGTGTGCAAGATTATTTCCAAAATTCCTAGTAGTACACAAATTTGTCAAGATGTGTAAGTTTGCTAAATCTTACAAAGATGTCAGAATTTTTATGCCCCTATATATATTTAATTTCACATGAACAAATAACAGGATAACCTCGCAAAGAATTTCCACAATCCAGGATCATCTAAGCCACCCTTCCCCTCGTATCATATCTTAGAACTCCAAAAATGGACATTTCTTCTTCCCTTTTCACAAATTCTCGCAAATACAAAACCGATCTCCAAACGAGTTTTAGCTTTGTGCTCAATGACACGACAATGCTGGCAGTTGTGCTCTTGCTATGTCGACCTTTGCGTTCATGCAAGTCGAGGTTGCTGGAGCGCCATTTGCGGTTTTGAGGTTGACGTTGTTGAAATGCACGTTCTGGCAGGGTACGGCGGAGCTGCACTTGATGTTGATTGCCTGAGGCGTCATTGACGTTCCCACGATGTTGAAGAAGAAGATGTTACTCAGTCTTATTTTGGATGGCTGCAGAACCAGGAATCGAGATTTAGATAACGAGTGAGACAAACGACTTGTAGTAACGAGAAAGAAAATCATAAGGAATAGAATGATAGTAATATTTTCTGTGGAAAGAATTATACCTGCATATTGCAGGTGTGGCTTCCTCCACAATACTCCTGGTCAATGAGGATCGGATTCTTGACGTTGTTCATGATGACATCCTGGAACCAGAATCCGGACGCCTTGATGGGAATTACGTTAGGCTTGAAAGGCCATGTCTTGATCCTAAGACCATTGTCGGTGCCTTTGAGTGTGCAGTTCTTAACTTGAATTCCGCTCACATCCAACTCGTCCTCGTACTTGCCAAGGCTTCCAATGCTGCACGGTTTTTAAAACATTAGCCGAATGCACCTTATTTTTGAATAAAATTACATTGTGGCGGAGAAACAAAGCAAGTGAAATTCTGTATATGATTGCGTATCCATTGAGGTTAAAGTACCTGATGCCATGACCTGGGCCGCAAGTGACTCTGTTAATGGTGATGCGGGTTGAACCCTGGAGGATACCGACACAATCATCACCTGTCTCGATGCGAGATCTGGCAATCCTCACAAGGTCCGAGCGACTGATATGGATACCATCTGTATTGGGGCTTGTCTCTGGTGCAATGATCCTAAGCCTCTGTAGTCTTACATTTTGACTTCGGCTGACAAAGTAATGGAATCCCATTGGATTGAGAGATTTAATCCGTCGAACAGATACATCCGAGACCTTGTTCAAGATAATCGACTGCCAGGGAAATCATGCACATCAATCGTTACGCCAGATGCTCACCAGTCGAGACTTTTTACATGTAGCTACTTTGCATTGTATCATGAGCTAAAATTTGACGTCGTGATAGGAATGGGGTGAGTTTTACTTACAGCCGGCAGACGAGCACAGTCCTTATTCTTCTTGCAGTCGTTATAGGGCCACAGAAGATGGCCTTGTCCATCAACGGTTCCGCCACCCAAGATCACAAGTCCATGGACATCTTCAAATAGGAGCCATTCAGTGGTTTCATACATACTAACGTCAGGTACCGCTCTCATGATTCCAGAAAGCTGAAACACGATGGGCTTGCTTGTGCACGGTCCGCCAAAAATAATGGCGGATATGAGAAACACCCCGGGAGGAACGAGGAACCTTGCCTTCCCTGGATGATGGCACGCTGCACGCCATGCATCCATGAAAGCCTGAAAACAAAACACAACAAAACAAAAACTCTTATCAGGTGATCAGATTGTCACGTACAAATTCACAATCTAGGCGACCGTATGTACTCATGATAACAATATGATATAGTAATCCCTACATTAGGACCGGTGTCACTTTGTTGTCATGGCTTTATTTATTCCTGATGACAGTACGGCGTGCATGTAATTTGTGACAGTAATGCTTTACCTCTACGTTATCGGTTTTGCCATCTGGTTTGGCACCAAAGGACAAAACGTTAAAGACTTTCTCGTCTCTCGCAGGAATGAGAGTGATACCATCACCGTCCACAAGGCGGCCTCTAGCCTCGATGGAGACGAAGGCGATGCATAGGAGGAGAAGAGCCTTAATCAAACTGGCTCTTCCTAATGTGGTCACCATGTTCATGATGATGGTGAAGCAGCAGAACCCTGCCTAAGAAAAACTTTTTAAGCTTTTTTTTCAAAGTATTTTTGAACTTTTTTTGCGAATTTTTTTGAGAATTTTTTGTGCAATTTCGCCTCCTCTACAGAGGCTTTGTTATTAGATGAAAATGGGAATTGACTGTTTGCATTTGTTGATTCTTTATAGGATTTTTGAGCTGGAAAGTCATTGGCACCGCCAATATTAACCGATCGTTTTTTTTGATTAACTAAATTTGGTTGTAAATTTTCTGTGTCTTCTTATGCTTCCCCCCACATTTTATCTGTGGCTGTCTCTTCACTCCAAAATTGGGCATTTCACTCCCTTCTGATATCCTTCCGATACATACTATGATTCACACTTCTAATCATATAATATATAGAAAAACACTTCGAATACGCACTACGAATTCACACATGATACTACAAAGATAACTTACATGTACCATGATATAACAACACTAAACTACACCAGTACGAATTGCACATAACATAATAATGTTATATGCATCAAAATAATACTTTTTCAGTCTCAAATTATAACACTTTGAAAATCATATTTGTCAAGATTAAGTTTGATTCGTATCGTGCAACGATTAAACATCATATTTTAAAAAAATATTATTATTAATAATAATTTAAGTTATATATTTAAACTTAACCTTAATAACATAATTTTTTATATCATTAAAATGATAAATAAAATTTTTCAAAATACATATTAAATATTATAATAATAAATAATATTTCTTACCTCTGATTCTCCGGAGGAGAGTTCCTAACAAGGAACTCATAAACAAGATGTGAACGGCTTCTAGTGATACTACTCCACACGAAAAATATGTCCGAAAAAGGGGTTAAGCAAAAATATCTAACTCCAAAATAAATGATGAATCAATCACTTCCAAACTGGCAAACGGGACCACCTGGTAGGGTGGACAAGCAAAGAGGAAAGCAAAAATGGCGACGACGACGGCGGAGCTTCTTCTCCGGCGATCCACAGGCGCCGATCACCTTGATCTTTCATCGCTCTTCGATTATTGCCGATCTCACGTCGCCGGTTTTCCTCAATCGGCGTATCTCTCTGATTTTTCGGCCCGCAAGGTTTATCTCATACTCAATCGCTTGTTCTGGTTAAAGAGCGGCTTTTGTTGTGATTTTGGATGTTGATTTGACGTGAATTTGATTTATTGGAGTAGATTGCTTCTTCGTTGTTGCATTTTATGATGTGTGATTGTAATCTTGGGACTGTCTAATCGCGATAATGAGTTTTTGATGTGAACTTGGAGAGTTATTGTGGTGTTATAATCGAAGAAATTTGTTGCTGGAAGATGATGATATTGATGTAGCTTTTTTGTGGCTGCTGTGACTGCTTTGATTGTTTGAAAAATGAAGCTCTTGTTTGGTCTCTGATGAGAGATTGGAATGATTAATGGGAGGATAGATCATTCTATTTAGGTGCACTGTGATGTGATGAAGCTAATCAAATTCAGCGACAATGTCATCAGGTTTATCATGCTGTATGTGTTGTAGTACGAAGTTGCTGTATGTAAGAATTGGTGTATTTTGCACTAAGATTTTATTTGTGTTAAATCTTTTTTATGGTGAGTATGAGTGTTCATTACTTAAAAATTATTAACTTCAGGAATAACAAAGTGAGTAAAGATCTACCGTCAGGGACTGATGTCAAAGCGGCTTTGCTGAAAAGTTGAAAGAGAACATGTATCTTGCATTTTTTTTTTCCTGGAAGCGGCTTTATTCCTGATAGACGATGGTAAAAAAAAAAGTGAGGGACACAGGGTATGTGCCTTGTTAAATGTTGTTATAAGTGAGATGATTATGGAAACTTTCATAGGTAGTCAATGGTTATAAACTTGTATGCGTGAGTGCTACTTCTTGCTTTCTTGGTTAGGTTGCATAGATTATATTCTGTGGCTTGAACTTTGTCTGTGGAAGATCTCCATCTTTGGTATGAAAATGAGCAATGGGATCATCCTCTTATACTTGCCTTGAGTTGAATCGTAGTTTCGACATGAATTGATCTTGCTCGCTGATGTGAAATTTTGTTTTTGAGGAACTTGGCATATCTTTTTGGCTTTCTATTCGATATTTTTCTTGATATTATTTGATTTTCTTTTCTGGTTCAGTTTGGGCACGGGCAATCTAACCCCACGTTCCTGTTAGAAATCAGTTCTGGAGGTACCAAGAAATCTTATGTTCTTCGGAAGAAGCCTCCTGGAAAGTTACTTCAGTCTGCGCATGCTGTGGAGCGAGAATACCAGGTTTGTTTTTAGTCATTACGCGTCACGTTATGCTAGGAGTTTTATGGTGTTCAGTGCACTCGCCCATTTTCCTCAATTGGCAATATCAAACTTGTAGGTTTTGTGGGCACTGGGTACCAACACACAGATTCCAGTCCCGAAAGTTTTCTGCTTGTGCACTGATGCTACCGTTATCGGAACTGCATTTTACATTATGGAGTATTTGGAGGGTCGCATTTTTTTGGATCCGACACTTCCGGTAGGTGCTTGTGTGGATATATAACTCAAGGTTAAATATTATTGGGGTTTTAATCTTGTCTGAAGTTAGGAATTATTTCTCTTTTGGAAATTGTTGATGTAGATGTGCGCAAGCTTGTTGATTCCGTTTCATGATTCAGCCCGTCTTATTTCAGGGTATTGAACCTCAAAAGAAGAGTGCGATATATAGAGAGACGGCCAAAACCTTGGCTTCTCTACATCATGTTGATGTAGATGCCATTGGTCTAGGTAGCTATGGACGTCGTGACAATTATTGCAAGAGGCAGGTTTGTTGATTCTCGAAGAAATGTCCTTGGTGCTCTCCCTTATTGTCACTTCAAATTCTGCAGTTTTGAGTGTACTTTTCTTCCATCCTGGATTCGAAATAATGGTGCAACGTTAGGGTGATCAGATCCATCTGCAGACAAAGGAAATTTAGTAGCTTTCTGCGTTTATCCATGCTTCTACATATTGCTGAAACCTGACAGGATGGTTGGGTGGGACCGTGGGACTGAAATACACGATGATAGGGATGGTGGGCTTCATTTGGTTTCTTGCGTTTCTTTTTCTATCAATTTTGCACGGCAAATAATGTAGAATCTGGCTTAACTGAATTGAAAACATTCTATTGCTGCGTAATGAATACTAGAAGATACTTGTCACGGAATTGATTGGCTGTCTGCTTAGGATTTAACTGGTTTTCTCTTCCTTGCACTTCTGTTGATATATTGATACTTTTCTTTTTTTGTTTCTAGTTTACCTCATGCATTGTGTTTCTTATCACTTTGGTGAACTCCTATACTTGTCAGTTAGGAAACAGGGAAGCAATTGAATAGGTTTTAGGCACCAGTGGTTTTTTTGGTACATTGGTTTTTGTCAAAACTATTTGTTGCAAATAGTTAGCTAGAACAGTCTGTTCGATTATAATTTGTTTGAGTTATGTAGTAGAGGAAATCAGGTTGTGTTGTAATCGCCAAATACCTTTCCTCTCTCCACACTTTTAATAAATGGTATGATCACATCAGGTTGATAGGTGGGGAAAACAATATATAGAATCAACTGGCAAGGGCAAGGTGGAAAGAGATCCCAAGATGATTGACCTAATCAACTGGTTACGGCTCCATGTACCACATGAAGATGCTTCCATAGAGACAACCGGGCTAGTTCATGGCGACTTCCGTATTGATAATATTGTTTTCCATTCAACTGAGGTATTGCTTTTTACCTGCTTTGTAATATGGCCTCCTTGTTATCAGAAGTCCACATGAGGAGAGGAATCTTTATGTAGGTGTTTTCCAGCAGCTACTCCTACTTATTAGGATTCTTGTTGTAGTTGATTTCTGTTTTCCACTTGTCAGACGTTTACCTAGGATAATGCCTCTTAATAGTTAGTAATACAAAGTAGTCCTACAGTACAATTGCATTGAATAATATTTACCTATGTGCAGGATCGAGTGATTGGAATTCTGGACTGGGAATTGTCTACTCTTGGAAATCAAATGTGCGATGTTGCCTACAGCTGCTTGGTACTGGTTCTTGTTCTAGGTCTTTTTTTTTTTTTTGGCCATTTTTTTCTGTTCTCTCTCTATTGTATCTTCCTATTTGGTGCTGCCTATATTACACTGGCACTGTATATGGTTTTTTTTTTTAATCAAGATTGATATTGTTTGGTGCTATACTAATCAGACAGAAAAGAGTGTATATGTCATAATTACTCTCCCGCTAACCATAGTTGGTCTATTGCAGCATTACATTGTAGATGCTCGGCTTGATAGAGTAGGCCAAGACAAGGGTTTGGAAGAAACTAGCATCCTGCCAGGGCCCTCCATGGCAGAGTACCTTGCTGAGTACTGTTCTGCAGCTGTAAGTGACACTTCATACATTAATTAGTGATATTGATTGTTCTCTTCTTAGTTCTTTCTAAAAGACCATAATCTGCTCAAGGCATGATGCTTCTTCATACTAAGCTAAAGGTTTTACCGGATGAAGCACTATATTCTCAAGATAATTTGTTTTTGAGAATTTGGAAGATTCTGGAGTAACTCACTGATGAATTAAGTGAAACATTTATTACGTGTAAGTAATGATGAGCAGTCATCTCCTCTGATTGCTGTAGTTTGAATGCTACCTTGAGATTTATCTGTCAAAGCGTTCTCCAGCTTCTTATTTCCTCTAATATTTGTTGATTACTATGATCTTTTCATTGTAGGGAAAACCATGGCCAATAGACAATTGGAAATTTTACATTGTCTTTTCGTTGTTTCGGATAGCAGCAATACTTGCTGGGGTCTATAGTAGATGGCTCATGGTAAGAGCTTTACATTGTATTTCTTCAAGTCAAAAAGTAGTTTTTTTTTTCTTTTTTTCTTTTTTGTTAGGAACGATGGTGATCTGTTATGCTGACTTTTATCCCACACCAATCCAGGGTAATGCATCTGCAGGAGATCTAGCCCAAAAAGCTGGCATAAAATTCAAAGTTGTTGCAGATGCTGCATGGTTGTTTATTGAACGGAAGTCTGTACTACCTGAGCATCCTCCATCTGGTATTTAGCTCTTTTCTGTTTTGGAAATTGGAATATATTGTGTCGAGTTCCAACAGGTTTTATATGTATGTTGCCTTTAAAATATCAAAATAATATGTTGTTTTATATATATTGCAGATTTGCAGTTTGTGGATATAACTTTGGTTGCTTTATTTCCTAATATGTAGTCTTCCTCCCCCTTGTTCTCATACTGTTTACAAATTTAGATGAAGATGAACTAATCCTTTCATAAATTATAAATTTGTGAAGCCCTGAATGATGCATGTTTATGTTGGACACACATATGAGACTTATTTTCTTGCCTTCGTGCATGCATGAAACTATCTCATTTGATTGAAGGCCACCCATCCCTTCATTTTGTTGCCAATGCTGGCAGGATAAATTTATGCACAATTAGTTTGTAACGACGACAATGTGTATCTATTTGGGTAGATGTCCTAATCTAATGTTGACTATTGTTGGTTTCTGATTTTGTTGCTCCAGTTAAACAAATCTATGAGGGACAGAGGGATGGTCGAATAGAAGAGACAGGAACTCTGGGTGAAGGCGGCAAGTTTGTTTTGAATAGCACTGTTGCAAAACTGAAAAAGAGATTGATAAAGTTCATGGAAAATCATATTTACCCTGTGGAGAATGAACTGTACAAACTTGCTACATCGTCTTCTCGTTGGACAATTCACCCTGTGGAAGAGAAATTGAAAGACATGGCAAAGCAGGAAGGCTTATGGAATTTGTTTATACCTGTATGTAACTCACACTCCCTTTCTTGGTCATATATGTGCGTTGGATTAGAACTGTGGCTAGATCAGCATTCATGAATTGGAAAATTATTCCTTCTTGTTCAGAATCAAAGCTTAAAGTCCCCTTAATATGTGCAATCAGTTCTGATACCCTAGCAAACTTTCTAATTCACTGCAGGCGGATAGTGCCACTCGGGCAAGGGAATTACTCTTTGATGAAAGTCAGAGACTTTCCAGGAGTGGTCATGACCTTTTGCTTGGAGTTGGTCTTTCAAATTTAGAGTATGGATATCTCTGTGAGGTCATGGGTCGTTCTGTTTGGGCTCCTCAGGTTTTCAACTGTGGGGCACCTGATACTGGCAACATGGAGGTAAAATTATACTTCTCATAGAGAATAGTGTCTATGTAATTACTGAGTGTTTAACTTGGGGTTCTCTACTTTTGCTTTCTCATAGAGGACAAGGATTGTAATGATACCATATTGTTTGATGTTGTTTTCTGTTTGATGCACAATCATTCGTACAGTCGTACCATGTATTTTTGTTCAAGGGCACTGAGTTTGATTGAAACTATAATCATATAAGCCCATCAATAAACTATTTTTTTTTACCATTAATGCAAGCTCATGCTTAAGAGTAAAACATTCATCTATTGACTTCCTAGATTTAAATGTACATTTCAGTATGGCTCTGACATGAGGTTAAGTTAATCTTTGGATACCCTTTTAGGTTTTGCTGCGGTATGGGACTAAAGACCAAATGGTGGAGTGGCTTGTTCCCTTGCTGGAGGGCAAAATAAGGTCAGGGTTCGCTATGACTGAACCAAAAGTTGCATCGTCTGATGCAACTAATATTGAATGTTCCATTATAAGGTATTACTTCTGAAATATTTCAACTGATATGAACTGTTATGTTCTATGACCATCTTCAATTGTGGCTTCTGATGCGAGTTAGTTTTTTGTGAATTTTCTCCTTTGCAGGGAAGGAGATTCATATGTCATCAATGGCACCAAATGGTGGACGAGTGGAGCTATGGATCCTAGGTGCAAACTTCTCATTGTCATGGTATGTATTTCAGTGATCAGTGGAAATTTATACTTGTTGAAAATCTCCGGTATCCATTAGAATTGACATTTAGGTGATGAAATTTGCAGGGGAAAACAGATTTCAATGCTCTAAAGCACAAGCAACAATCCATGATCTTAGTAGACATTAAAACTCCTGGTGTACACATCAAGAGACCATTGATGGTATTTGGCTTTGATGATGCGCCTCATGGCCATGCAGAAGTGGTTTTTGACAATGTGCGGGTTCCTGCAAAGAATCTTCTACTCGGTGAAGGAAGGGGGTTTGAAATTGCTCAGGTAGTGCTTACTGAACTTGCCATGAATCCGAATATCTCTGTGCTACATTCCAAAAAGAAATATAGGTTAGCAGTTCTTTGTCCGTTCACTTTATCATGAAACCACGAAGCCTTGCTGGCTAGGTTAAGGTTTCATATTTTGGAGTCACGACTCACAAATTATCCCGCGAACCTTTGATTGTTGAACTGATTCTTGTGGTGAAGTTGAGTCTATGTGGCTTTCAGATTGGAGATTGGATAGTCGATGTTGTTTCCCTGTGTCCATCAAGGAGCAAGTTTTTTTCCAGCAAGTGTTGATCTGTATATTTGTTGGTCTATGATTACAGGGTAGATTGGGGCCTGGTAGATTGCACCATTGTATGAGACTGATAGGCGCTGCAGAGCGTGGCATGCAGATGATGGCTGAAAGATCTCTTCAGAGAAGAGTGTTTGGTAGATTGATTGCTGAGCAAGGCTCATTTCAGTCAGACATTGCTAAGGTAGCGCCACAATCCCATGATTTTTTCCCCATCTTTTATACAGGATTATTCTGTTTTCCTGGGTTGATAAAAATTGTGCAGAGGTGTTGCCCTTTGTAATTCGGTTACAATTTTACCATGGAGCTGTCATTCTTTGCCCCTTTGAAATTCTCCAATTGAAAACACAAAATTGTGGTTATTCTGGAATGCAAATGTCGATTAGTATGACTTGGTTGTGGTGTTTTTTTGTGCAATATTCACTCAAGAAAGAACTTAACTCGGATTTAAATGTCATGATTTCTTACAGTGTCGTATAGAGCTGGAGAGAACGAGGCTGCTGGTTTTAGAAGCAGCTGACCAACTAGATCGCCTTGGAAACAAGAAGGCTCGTGGAATCATAGCAATGGCCAAGGTACACCTGGACACTGGTGCTTGATAATCCGTATGGTTGACCCATTTTCTCCAGTAAACAGCAGAATGTCGTTTCATTTTCCTGATTTTTCGACATACGTGTCATAGGTAGCAGCTCCAGCAATGGCGCTTCACGTGCTAGACATGGCTATGCAAGTGCATGGTGCTGCCGGCTTATCCTCTGACACAGTTCTCGCCCATCTCTGGGCGACATCCAGGACGCTCAGAATCGCTGACGGACCAGATGAAGTCCACTTGGGCACCATTGCCAAATTAGAACTGCGGAAAGCTCTGCTTTGAGACTTCCCTGATTGGATAGGTTTGGTCCTCTTCCTGATACAGAAATAATTGCAAATATGGGACGTATACTGTACCATTGAGCATAATTCTAAGCCATTGAGCTAATCTGTAACATGTAATGCCATAGGATACAGATGATTAGGCTAATCTGTAACGTGCAATACAATATGTTAAACCCACAACATACATGAAATATTTATACGTGAATATGATGTTACAGTCATTGAGCTGTGATGTATAAATTATATATAAATATCATTCTTGTTATCTAGCAAAACGATTCTAAACTAGCACTTCTGTTATACAAAAGTTTGTGAATTTGTAATCCCTGTTTCATTCAAGGAATAAGTTGGCCATGTTATTTTCTGGGAATGGTTCCCTCCTTGATTACTAATTTCAGGAATGGCGACAACCCCTCGTATGCCTTTGATCTCCAAATTTAGATCTCCCAAATCTGGCCGCGCTGAGCAATATGCTCTTTGACGCTCTTTTCTCAGCCTGATATTGATCAATGAAAAACATGGCGATTTTTCACAGCAATTTCTTCTTATAGATATTTTGGAAGAGTTCTTTATTCCTGTAAACATTGTAGGAAAATCCCAGCAAGATGACAGGTTCTGGCTTCGACAAGAAGCAGCAGGTCGCCACCCTTGGTGTCTCTTCCTTGCTGCTGCTGGCCATGATGTGGCCGTGACCGTTGGCATAAGGAGTTCATCTAGCGGGGGTGATGGTCATCATGATGACAATCATGGGTGAGTAAGATATCTGCTTCAAATAAGGTCGTCACCGCCCTTTGTCAACCAACCCATTGCAGAGAAGCATGTGTAAATACTCTCAGCTCCGCAGGCGAAAATGTCACAGACCCCAGAGAGCTGGTTAGGATCGCCTTCAAGGTGACCAAAGAACATATCGCTGCAACCTTGAACAAATCGACCACCATCCAGGCAGCTAACAATGACCCAAGGGCAGCTCAGGGGCTAGAGATCTGCCATGACGTGATCTGGAGAAATCGGACGAATCCTTGGCCTCCTTTGGCTCTGAACATCTCGGGCAGTTGATGAAGGACCTTAAGGTGTGGGTCAGTGGTGCAATCACATACCAGGAAGTTTGTTTCGGCGCGTTATAGAACTCAACTTCTGACGCAGGGCAGAAGATGAGGGAGATATTCAAGACTTCTCGTGAGCTGACGGAGAACGCCCTTACCATGATCAACGAAGTCACAACAATCTTGTCTGACCTCAACATACCTGGCCTAAATCTCAATATCAGTAGGAGGCTGCTGACGGTGCCCCAAGCTGGCCAGCTACCCGAATGGCTTAGCGATGAGAGCGACACCCATCCTTCAGCTACCCTTGGCTTCCTTCATGCCTGACGTCGTGGTGGCTCAGGATGGAAGTGGCCAGTTCAAGACCATCGAGGAAGAGTTGCATCTTGTCCCAAAGAACAATGCCAAGGCTTTGTGATCCACATCAAGGAAGGAGTATACCATGAGAAAGTGATCGTCACCAAGAAAATGACAAATGTGGTGTTCATTGGAGATGGACCTACCAAGACCAAGATCACCTGCAACAAGAACTTCGTCGATGGAATCCAGACATTCAAGACCGCAACAGTTGGTAAGTTGCGATAACTATTGCTATCTCATGTAGATAGCGAAAAGAAGAGTTATTTCGTAGACTAACATGTCCTGATCGGACGGACTATTGCAGATGTTGTGGAAATGGATTCATCGCTAGGGACTTGTGCATTGAGAACTCTGCTGGCCCAACCAAGCAGTTTTATGCTTGGTTATCAGGATACCCTTTTATGCTGTCAGGTCCCGCCAGTTTTACCGTGACTGCACCATCTCTGGAACCATTGACTTCATCTTTGGTGACGCTCTTGTAGTCTTCCAGAACTGCAAGATGGTAATCAGGAAACCGCTCGACAACCAGCAATGCATAGTCACTGCTCAAGGATGGACGACTCCTGATAGCTCAGGTGCCACCATCCTTCAGAACTGCACCATCACAGCTGATCCCGCATACTACCCTGTGAGGAACCAGAACAAGGCGTACCTGGGCCGCCCATGGAAGCCATACTCAAGGACCATCGTCATGCAGTCCTTCATCGATGACTCCATTGCCCCCGAGGGATGGACCCCATGGGCAGGCACAATCGGCCTGGACACCTTGTTCTATGCCGAGCATGGCAACAGAGGACCTGGTACGGCCCAGACTAATAGGGTGAAATGAGCTGGTATTAAACACTTGACAGCTGATCAAGTTCAGGAGTACACTCCTGGGAAGTTCTTCACTAGCGCAGATGCTTGGATTCCGAGCACTGGATGCCCTTATACTCCCAATATGGCTCCAATGTAAAGAGTATCGCAGAAGAGAGCGTGTTAATGTATAGGAATCAGCTCCACTTTGAGGCTTTTCCTGCATGAGGAAATTAGTTCATTTTGTAGTTATTACTCGAGGATGAACTCGCATTACTCATCTGCAGACGTCTACCGGAGTGGAGATTAATGTAATCTATTCTCAAAACGCAGATGTAAATTTCCGAACCTATATAAGCAAATGTAAACTTAGTAATGCATTTTTGTCGTCTTACATTTCCAATCATGGCATTTGCTAAATATTCCTCCTGTTATATTGCTTGCGGCCAACCTCCGAGATTCAAGCTCCTTGTCACTCGAACGAGCTGAACATTTGAGACGATTTCACTAAATTGATGAATTCCTGAATAACTGCAAGCCTTCAAGACCTAGAGAACCTGCAATATTCATGAAAAAGAACTTAGACTATTACATTCCACATTTTCTTAAACATAGGCTTTGACCAGATCCTCAAAGGGAACAGAAATCGTCATTGTAGTCCAATCATCAATTTTCTTATCGATGAGGAGTCCAAAATGACAAAGAGCTCCTCATATGCATGGTTATATAGCACCCATTAAACGAGTAAAGGTTTCCCAACATCTGTTTTCTCCATCCACAAGATTCGAACTCAAGACCTTATTTAAAAGAAATCAAAATCTCTACTACTCGGACTTGTATCAATAGTTTTGAACACTTCACTGGCCTTCTTGGACGCTACTTATCCTCAAAAGTAAATGATTAAATCAAAAAAAGGTTATAAAACTAAAAAGGTTCGGGTAAAATCCTAAGTGTAAAGTTCAAGACCCTCTGCCTTTCCTTACAATCAAACCATATCAGAGGATCATACAAGCCTGTCATAATGAACTTTAAAAGCTAAATAGGCTTGTTTACGACTCATTCGCCATGCAGGTATAACACATATAATCAGTTCCTCAACATTCTGATACCATCAATACAAATTTAGACCCCCAACTCGCAGCCCTTCAGTAAAGTGATCAGATCGACCGGATCATGAGTATATCTGCGGTCAAATCGAAAAGCAAGGCCTGTATCAGTACACACATAAATTTAGCAAAAGCTGAACCAGCTTTCCCATCAGATATATTTCCTTAAACTTGACATATTTTCTGGCTTGGTAACTACTTGGTGCTGCCGACTAGCGAGCAACATTACTAATCTTGTTTTTTCTCACATTCAAACTTCACTATCCATCATCATTCTTCTCTACCATGTAAGAGTCTCTTTGACGTAACTACCCGACGAAACCAGCCTAAATAAGGTGAATCCTGATGTCCTGGTTATTTAACAGATTCAGGCTTATGTCTTCTGCCAGGAAAATAATAGTTCCATTGCAGAATCAATCCAAGCATATGATGTATTTGCCTCGCCTAATTTTCAATCATGCACAAAACTCAGATTACTAAACATAGTTCTTGTCCAAATAAACTCTACCAATGCCTATCCTTTTCATTCCTTCCCATTTTGTCTCATGATCACAGTCTCCCTCCTGAAACCGCTCATTGCCACAAACAGGAACAGCAGAATATATCTCGTTGCCACCACATTTTGAGGAGACAAACATCTAAATATAAACCGCGAAGTCGAGTATAAGAACTAACCCGTTCGGATTGGTTTTTGATCGCCAAGTAGAGTTCAAGGGGTCTCCAATGAAAGAGCCTCAATAAAGAACAAGAGCCCCTCTTCTCTACAGAATAAATTTCCCTCTTGAATCAATCAAAGAAAAATCATATCTGATTTAGCAGTTTGTACTAGATTTTATCATATATTTATAAGAAAGAAAAAAAGATGGCGAATAAGAAGTTCATACCGCTTACTATAGGATTGCTGTTGGGTGTGGCCGTGATGGTTGGCGTTCTTGTCACCATGAAACATGTTAGCAACTCCCATGCTGAAGCTGCTGATAACGGTGACAAGAAGGTGCTGAGCACGTCCAACAAGGCGATCACAGAGATTTGCCAGCCCACGACATATAAGGAGACATGTGAGAAGAGCCTTGAATCAGTTGCTGGAAATACCACCGACACCAAGGAGCTCATTCAGGCGGCATTCAAGTTGGCGAAGGATGAGATTTCCAAAGCCTTGAGCAAGTATGTGAAAATAGAGTATACTGTGTTGTGCTCTTGTAATTTTTGGCACATGTAGAATGCATTTTGACCTTCTGGTGAAATTCGGAACAGGTCGGAGACAATCAAGGCAGCAGCCAATGATCCAAGAGCCAAGCAGGGCCTTGAGATCTGCCATGAGGTTATAGAAAACGCTGTCGATGACCTTGAGAGCTCGATCGAGTCCATTGGAAACTTCAGCTATTCAAACATAGATGACTTCCTTGAGGATCTCAAGATCTGGGTTGGAGGTGCCGCCACTTTCCAAGATGTCTGCTTCGATGCATTTGAGAATGCGACCAGCGATGCAGGCCAGAAGATGAGGGACTTATTCAATACCTCCAGGGAGCTTACCAGCAATGCCCTCACCATGATCTCTGAGGTCAAGACCCTTGTCGCCGACTTGAACATCCAAGGTCTTCTTGGTGGTCGTCGTTTGCTTGCTGCATCATCACATGCACCACAGGCAGGGCAGCTTCCAGTATGGATCAGCGATGCCAAGCGCAATCTCATGACTGTTCCCTTGAAAAGCATCAAGCCAGATGTCGTGGTTGCCCTTGATGGAAGCGGGAAGTTCAAAACTATTTCCGAGGCCTTGGCTCTCGTTCCAAAGAAGAACACCAAACCTTTCATCATCTACATCAAGGCTGGAGTTTACCATGAGCATGTAACCGTCGACAAGAAGATGACTGACGTCATTTTCATTGGGGATGGACCAACGAAGACCAAGATCACCGGCAACAAGAACTTCAAGGATGGCATCCAAACATTCAAGACCGCGACTGTTGGTAAGTTAGGCATTGCCAAGAAAACATACTAAAGACTTTGATTGCTCAAGTGGTACCCATCTGATCATAAGCATATGCTGACAATTTTTGATCGAATGATGATAATTGATAACGTGATTGGAACATTGCAGCCGTCATGGCACAGGGTTTCATGGCTAGGGACATCGGATTTGAGAACTCAGCTGGGCCAGAAAAGCATCAGGCAGTTGCCATCCGTGTGGTTGGAGACTACTCCGTCTTCTACAACTGCGCATTCGATGGCTACCAAGACACCCTCTACGCGGTCAGGTCCCGCCAGTTCTACCGTGACTGCACCATCAGCGGAACCATTGACTTCATCTTTGGTGACGCCCAGGTCGTCTTTCAGAACTGCAAGATGATTATCAGGAAGCCACTGGAAAACCAAAGCTGCATGGTCACGGCTCAAGGCAGGACCGAGCCCAAGGGCCCTGGCGCCACCGTGCTCCAGAACTGCACCATTGTCGCCGATCCTGCATATTATCCTGTCAGGAATAAGAACAAGGCGTACCTAGGCCGCCCCTGGAAGCAGTACTCCAGGACAATTGTCATGCAGTCCAACATCGACGACTCCATTGCCCCCGAGGGATGGACCCCATGGGCTGGTACCTTCGCGTTGGACACATTGTTCTATGCTGAGTATGACAATCGCGGTCCTGGTGCAGTCCAGACCAACAGAGTCAGCTGGGCTGGCATCAAGAAGCTGACTCCTCAGCAGGTCCAGCAGTTCACGCCGGAGAAATTCTTCAAGGGAAGCCAGTGGATCAAACCCACTGGAACTCCTTACAATCCTGGCATGATTCAAGTTTAGAGAAAACAAGACAAAAAAAAGGAGTATTTGACAGTGTTTTTTGTTCATACCATTTTCAGCTCCAGGGTCAATCCATTGATTGAGTTCTTGAGCTTGTATTAATACTAATGCTAGTTTTTTGGTGTTCAAGTGGGAGGGACTTTATGCAATCTATAAGTTCTTGTGGAATAAGATTCACAAGTAACGTGTCGCCCGCCAGACAAACGTCGTTCTCTTTGATTCTCATCCAACATAATCTTCTCGTAAACGATACATAGTACGTACATCCGGTTTTTGCTATCTGACGCCTAACACAAACCATAAGTTGACTCATAAAAAATGTGAGATCCATGATCACTGCCTGCTCTTTAACCTGTTTTAAAGGTGACTTACGGAAAAAGTTAAACTTATACGTGAGAGGGAAAGTTGTGACTCCTGCGTTATATCCACTGTCAAAAGGTTGTTAGCTAACTTAAGGAAAAAACATAAACTGGCTTTTTGCTTTTGCCAAACAAACAATGAATTCGATTCGCTTGTTTCCCATCGTCATTCATTCCCAACAATAACACCTTAACACAACATGTCCTTAATCGTGCAACCAGATGTAAGAGAGAACAAAGTATCATAGTCCTCAACCAACAAAATACAAAGATGAAAGATAATACCTGAAGCAACCAAGGAAGAAGAAATAAAACAGTAATCTGCATCCTCTCCCTACCAGCCATGGCCGTCGCAGCTGTTGGAGTAAGCCAAAGCAACAAAATTAGCAGCGCCTCCTTCAACATTAATAATGCATTTGTGACCACCAATTAGGCAATAGAAGCCATCTGCCAGCCAAAAAAATTATCAGCAGATATGCATGAATAGGCTCCGGAGCAGGGAACACCTCGGACGCAATGCAGGCAAGAATTGTAGGAGAGTCGTAACCTGCAACAGCCTCAGTATAACAGAACTTCGGCGACAACATAAAGCAACCAAGAACAGTCACAAAATCGTCGCATTCCAGAAGGCTTGTAACTAGGTTGTGTGTTATTCCACTTCTGTTCATAAGAAGCGAGATAGACCATATTTGCTCGGCTCGATTTCAGCAATGCTGAGATCTATATAGTGGCGCAGTCAAGACATATACGCAGGAGTCAACTTATATGTGAGAGTACAATTTTTCAGGACACAGCTATCTCTCTAACGAATCCTTACAAATAAACAACTTTTTGTAGAAGTCAAGATATCGTCTCTTTCTAGTTAACAAAAACTCGATCAACAATATCAAAGATTTTTAAGTGTTTCCCACCCACATTAACGCTGAAGGAGACAATGTGATAGTTTATATCGAAGACAGTGAACCTGATTAGTTAAGATGTGTTTTAAATCCGTGCTGATTGATGTTGATGAGCCCACATTGGAAACGACTACATAATATCAATCTTTGCGTTCTAGTGGATCAGATCTATGTTATTCACTATTCTTCAATACCATGGAGAAACAGGGAGCACAAAATTTGCAACCAAATATCCAATTATGCAAACGGAAATACAAAAGTGAAATTTACAGTATTTGCTGCAGGGGTTGCAGCCTCCACGCACCGTTATGCAAATAGCATCAATCAAGCAACCAAAATGCGATGGAATACCTCATTCGAACAAGATCATCTGCGAGAACTCAACCGTAGGAATCGATGTATCTAGACATTGCAATCTTCGTACGATCCCTCTGTTCAATTTCTGTAACTGCAAATTAAAATTAGGGTTTATCAAAGTTATCACATGGGCTTGGACTTGATTTTCATCTTCGAAGGAGCGAATCCGACCCAACAAATTGATCATTGGGTTATTATTCATACCTGGATTGAGAAAACCAACATATTTTTAATTTAACAAGGTCGGAAAAGGATAAGACGCTAATAATAATATCATCGAACACTAGCCTAACTAATCCATAAGTGTTTAAAGAATTTTGATGAGTCATGAAGACTAGTCTAGAGGGTTTTTAATATGGGAAGAGGTCAGATATTTTAATATGGGAAGAGGTCAGATGATCAAAATTCGCTGAATATCAAGATATTTTGTGATTGTGAGCCCGTCAGCAAAAAGATAAGTTAAGAGGGTTCTCTGACAACAAATTGTACGAAGTTGTCTTGGTCTGGTGGTCTAACACAAAGTGCTCTTATATCGTACAAAGGTCTAATCACTTTCTAAAAGGTAGACAAGTTGATTATCGAGATGAAACTTACAACTTTTATTTTGTTTCATAGGGCGACAAACACGATTCGTTTATAAAAATTTGAAAGAGAAACACAAGCTAGCCATGTGCATAAAGGGCATATAACGCTTTCAATGTCTATAGTTCTGTATCTTTCATGTAGGAAGAGGTTTACTCTAAGATCACTTTCTCCTATGAGCTATGATGATTTTAGAGCAAATTTGCCACACTGTTGTCCTATTCGAAAAGAGAATTTATGATAGTGTTAAGTTATCCTAGAGTCCTTTTTCAAGACAAATGAATCTATTAAAAAAAAGACGTTTCGAGATGCATATGGATTCGAATGAAATACGTTTGTCGTAGTCCTTTTGTAATGCATAAGGACTTCGAACACTTTACAACGTTCTTTGGAATTTATGTCTATGAATGCTATGTGTGGTTGATAGCATGCAAATGTTGCCGTATCACTTGTAGAGTTGACTTATATCTAATCTTTACTTGAGATTTAAAAAGATGTAAAATTGATTTGACTATGAGATAATCAAATCTGAGTACAACATACATAACGGGGCTAGCTATAGCTACGTCAACTTGCTTAATTAATGTGGTGACAGAAATTGTTTAGAGATTTGTTGGTAGATCATATTTATATCTATAGGGATCCTAGGGTGGCAAATTTTGTAAGCTAGTCCATGTTGGGTGTGAGGGCACAGCTAAAATGTAGCACTCCAGTAGGGTAGCAAATTTATAACACTCGCGCTATCTTCGACAAAAATCAAATACAAGTAAAAATGTCATAAGCCATAGCTACGAGAAAAAAAAGGACATTATTATTTTCAAGATAAAATTTGATATCAGATACTTTTTTTTCATATTATTTTTTGGATAAAACTACCACACTCTCATAATTTATTTTGGATATAACAAATTTGGTGTCGAATTTATCAATTCCCAACAAATATGGCTAAGTATTGGTTGACTTTACGTCTGTATTTAATTAGGTCCTTCTCGTATTTCCTGAGGATGGTACATTATAAGATGACCATGCACGAACCTTTCGGGATCTTTATAGATTAGAACTATGTGGAATATTGTTGATGACGAGATCCAATTTTGAACCAATAATATGTACCTTACTAAGAGGAATCGATCGGTTATACGCAGACGGCACCTTAGCCTGAATCCAACAATCTAGTGATATAAAGCATTGTGAAGGATTTGCTTTTAGTCTGTTGGCTTATAAACTTGTTATATCTAATGTTCTCCTTATTTTCTCATATATATATATAAGAAAAGTATCTTGGTTTTCACACACATAGAGTTATAAAGTTGTGGGACACAACCGTGCCGCTCCTTGTATTTTTTGCAAAATAGGAATTGCAGTGTTATAAAATTGACTTTCTATATTTGAACTTTCTATTGTCAAAAGCTTTGAACTATGAGGTATCATGTTTTTTAAATGATGATATTACATTGTTTTGACTTATGACTACATGCAAGTTTGCAAGACTTTCCCGTCTTTGGTGCGAAAAATATATGGTAGGTTGCCCAACCTAATTCTTAAAATTAAAATTAACTAGTTCCCAACCTGTATTTTTAAAGACTTTGAATAAACAATATAACTTGAAATACGTTTTTCCTTATTTGTGCAACTATTTCCATTGTTTTATACTGCAGCCTACTGGCATTTTATTGTTGAGTGTTATGATGTAATAATTTCAATATAACAAGATTAGTTTTTAGATTTTTACTTTGTTTGATAACTTCATAGTCGTTTAATTATTGATTTGGGCTTGACTAATGAGCAAGACTTCTTTTTCATTACTCATTGGAAGCTCATGATGATACTAACCTATGAAATTAGTCACTAAAAATCCATTAAGTCCAAGTGACCAACCAAAAAAACACCCCATACTTCAAGTTATATAAAGTAATTGATTCCGACCCCATAAGAAAACACTACAAGAAAACACTATTATGTCAACCGAGTTGTTTTTCCCTGTCGTTAATTAACGATAGATATTAAGAAATACGTCGCTATTTAAAATTTGCGCCGGATGTAATTAGCCGTCACAATTCAGCGACGATATCAAAACTGTAGCAAACTAGCGTAATCTGTCGTAAAACCTATAACATAAACTTCAGCCATAATCGATTTCCCCCACCCCCATTCACACATTTCTCCTTCCAAGCTACGTCGTTGCTGCCTTCCCCACCAACAATGTCATCGTGTCCCCACCTCGCAACCTCCTTCCCCCTCCCATCCCCACCTCGCACCACCACCTCGTCGACGTCGCCCCCGAAGCCAACCATCACTCACCTCTAGGGAGTCCCGTCACCTCGGAGACGGCCATCACCATCAGGGAGTCCCCCTTGACCACCAGAGCCGAGCCTCACCACCACCCCTTACCACCACCGTCATCCCTCACCATCACACCGTCACTTGCACATATTAAATACTAAACTCTAAAATTTCATTGTTGGATTGTTTGGTTTGATTTGTTATTGAAGGTTGATTGTTGGATTGTTGATTATGATTAATTATTGAAGGTTGGTTTGATTATTGAAGTTGATTTGTAGAAATCGAGAGTGTTTCTCGGTCTGAGGTGATTGATTTGATGACTAGGTTGATTGTGATGAACTTGTGAAATTATATATTATTTTGACGATTAAAATCGATAATTTGGAGCTTGACACCATTTTGTAGCTAGATGTATCGAGTTGGAGGTGTAATAATGGATTATCACGTGTAATCACGGATTAGTTTGTGCTGTAATATGACATGAATAAGTCTTTAAAAAACTTATGCAAGTGTTTATGTACATTGGAACAACATATGTACTGATTGTGTGCATCTACTAAATAGTTGATACTTTATATATTAGAATGACCTCCAAAATTTGAGTTAGATCACAATTTGGATTACTTTGCGTGAGTGTAATGACCAAAATAATCAGTCTTTAATTGTTTGTGTATTGATTTATGATTACTCTATTTTTATAAAATTATTATGGAATTTTGGAGAAGTTTGGATTTCATTATAATTTTGAAAGAGATAATGGAGTTGCAATATGTTGGGATACGATTAGTGAAAATGAAAACGAGGATTTATTTGTTATAGAACTAAAATTTAATGAATACATCTATTTATGAGTAATGTATTTGGCATGTATCATTTTTTAATGTATTTGGCATGTATCATTTTTTATCATGGTTTATGATAGATCTGAATGTACGAATGGCTTGTCGACTGTTGTTTGAACACCGTGTTTGTTAGAAACGACAAAAATTTTGCAAATGGATTTCGTCGCAAACAAATCCATTCCAGAAATAAGAGTTTGCTACGGAAGTTAGGTGTTCATAAAAAATTAGCGACAACTTTCATCATAATTTTACGAGTAATTTTACGACTACAGATCTTTTCCGTTGTACAGCTTATGAAAACAATATCTGTGACAAACTTCCCTGTCGTCGCCGATTTGCGACGGATTTTGACACATCGATCACTAAAATCAATTAGCGACAGTGTCTTTTGTAAGAGTCACTTTCAATCGCAAGTCCGTTGCTAAATACTGTTTACGACGGAATTTGCGATGGAAGTAATTGTTGTAAAAAATCTGGATTTTTTTAATGAAAAAAAACCTAATTGTCATTTTATCAAATTACAAGAAAGTTAGTTTAGGTTGATCTAGGTGATTTTTCTTATTATCCAATTACTAAAGAGAGCTTTTAAATGATTTTAAAACAATCAAGAACATATGAAAAGATTTTAAACACAATATTAAACAACCTCAATGCTTTTTAAGCATGAGAATCCATGAAATGATTCCAACACAAAACAAAATATTATATGTGTTTATTCTTGAAGCCTTGATCATAAGCGAATTTATAAATCAACTGAGACGCACACATATGTAATATGCCACGGCACACACCCCTCCTTCCGTAATCCCTGTTAGGAAAAACATATTGGAAAATTACTTCCTCATAGTGGCGCAACTCTCTCGCGTTCAAGTAATTGCCAACATCCATTTTCAAAGGGATAATTCAAAAACTTGAATGTATACTTGTATTCATGACTTACGTTTTCAATGGGATAGTTAAAAAACTCGAATGTATACCATTACTTGCCGAACATCATGTGATCAAGGGCAAACGAAAGGCATTCATAGTCCAAACAACTATTCCGACAATCCTGTCATAAAAAGAGATCTAAGAAGGTAAAAAAATGTTCAAAAAAATGTTATGAAGGCATTCATAGTACTTACAATTGGAACAATCCCGTTTTTGGAAAACCAATTTAATCATTCTTATCTTAATCCTTAATTAAAAACCAATTAACTCATTCCTCTACAAACCAAAATTATTCAAAACCCAAAATCTTATCACCAAATTCAAAAGAATGAATGCAATAACTAGAGAGTGTTGTTTCATAAGTGCAAAATTGCTCGTATTCAATCCTCCAACGTCTCTTTAAACTTTTGCTTGTACAATTCTCTTCGCATATCATATCAAACCTAATTAAAAAAACCCTAAACTAATGTCTAATAGTAACAATTACATTCAAAACGCCCACAAATAAAACAATTCCCCTTCACCTGATCTCCCATTTTCCCATGTACACACAACAATATTAGTCAAACATTCAACGCGGAGTTTCTCCCACCGATGATCCTTCCACGTGTACATATTGTCAGCTGATTCGCCGCCGGAGATGCTGATTTGTTGACCAGCACGTGACAGACCATGCGCTTCAATTTCCTCGAACGTTACTCCCTTGTTCTAAACACCACGTCGAGTGAACGCAACGTTAAACACCCGTTTATGGAGATCACATGTTCCCCGATGAATAAGTCGTCGATGGACTACGTTTGCTGGGCGTACTCTAATCTCATCCACATTGTTCAGACTTAGGCCCAATCGATCGAGTTCGTTGTCAATCAGATCAATAGACACGTCCTCGTGTGTAGACTCACTAGACTTAAACCTCGACACGATCATTCCCCGACTCCAACTCGACAGTCGCCATCGCCGGAGCACAACTCGTTCCGGT
The DNA here is from genome assembly GCA_001925005.1 of Drosera capensis. Lineage (NCBI taxonomy): Eukaryota > Viridiplantae > Streptophyta > Magnoliopsida > Caryophyllales > Droseraceae > Drosera > Drosera capensis. The sequence goes on along the minus strand of LIEC01011478.1, from coordinate 1,311 downwards.
CCCCGGAGACGGCAGCGGTCTCTTTTCCCGGCTAAGGATTCTCTTCAACGACAGAATCGGCGACCTGAAAGCCTGACTTGTCGATCCCGACTCGTCCGAGTCAATTGACTCGCTCCTCCCCGGCACCTCGATCGACACCCCGACGATCTCCCCCTTCTTCCTCCTCGCCCAAATCGGCACCGCAACAACCTCCGACGCCAAATCGGAACCAGTAACCTCTTCTCCTTGACTAATCGAATCCGACTCTGGAGCCGACTCGATCATCTGACTCGGTCGAGTCAACTCGGTCTCCACGATGTCGATCACAACCGCATCATCAGAAACCGCCGATTCCGCCTCGACCGGCGCTCGGCAGAGCGGACACGTGGAGTGAGAGTGAAACCACATATCAATGCACTCAACATGAAAACTATGTCCACAATTCGGCAACACTCGTCCTCTCTCTCCCTCCACGAACTCCGACAAGCACACGGCGCACTCCGCCACCTCCTCTCCCTGTTCCTCCTTCTCCTCATAAACAAAAGTCGGAATCGACTTAATAATCGCCGCATCGAGTCCTCGATTCACCGCGATCGAGTTATTATCACTATCGAGATAAAACACCAGGTGAGTGCGATTGCGGTTCCGGTACCTGCTGCGACGGTGGCGGCGGGATCGGAGGAGGTACCAGCGAGCGTAGAGATGGAGATAGACCATGACGACGACGACGACGAAGAGGACTACGATCGCGCTCAGCATTATCTTGCCGCTGAGCGCGTATCCTTTCGAGGGGCCGAGGAGTTGTTCGCCGCCGTCGGTGGTGGTTGTGGTGGTGGACATGGTGAAATGGGTGAGGTG